>VWYK01092160.1:0-48159 GCA_013399775.1 Semnornis frantzii | reverse complement strand
TGGAAAATAAATAATCTTTTCCAACACCAAAAAATCTGTATTTTTTTTTCAATATTAACTGAAGAATGAATACTTGGAATCTGTTTTGTGATATCTGTGATTGATTAAATTTGCAGTACCCTTAGCATAGTCAGTTTGTCAGAAGGTAGGGAGTGGAACCCATATTGCTATGAGGGAAGACAATTTTAATTAAAGGTGTGCACAAATCATGGACTTTAGGTCACAATCTAAAAGTCTCCTCAGGGCTTATGTGGCTTTTCCATTAAAAGTGTTTCAGTAAGGCAAAACTGATTCTGCCAGGAAATGTGATAGTCTTATCTGTGGTTCCTCAAGCAAAATTCTCATTAGCTTTACTGTCACAAACATGCAGTCTCTAGTTCATACAGTTAAAAAAATGTAAATATGATTTGTTTTATTGTTCTAGACCTGGTACTCTAGAACAGTAGCAGTCACTAACTTGAGAAGGTGACTAGAGAGCAAGTATTTATCATTCCCCATGATATCAAATCTAGAAGGCACTTGATAAGGACTGAGACCACAAATTTAAAATAAATAAAAGCAGTATGTTTTAGATGAGACATGTTATGTGTGTTATGAGGACCAAATATATGGAGGGGTTAAAAATTCATTGGATAAGTTAATAGAGGATAGGTCTGTCAGAATCTGTTAAACATGGTGCTTTGAATGCAGCTCCCACTTCAGGGAGTCCCAGGCTGCTTATTTCTGAAATGGAGAAGGCCACATCAATCTCTGTCCCACCCCCTCCTGGTCCCTGGCAGAGCAAGGTCCTGAGCAAAAGGCCCCTGCAAGTCAGCAGTACTTTGCTCCTGCAGGGTTGCTGAGTACTGCAAATTCCATTCAGGGCTGCAAAAGTTAGTCTAGAGCTTCACATGATGCCTTCACCAGACCTGTTACTGGAGCTGGCCATGATCAACCAGCTGGGTGCCCAGGGTGAGGTTTTCTCATAGGGCTACCAGTGTGAACAGAGCTCCTCGCTTTGAGGGGCTGGTAGGAGCAATTGCTTCATTTTGAATCAGTGTTGTGAAATATATTCAGCCTGAGCTGAGACTTTAGGCATTTTTTAAATTTCCACATGTTCTTACTAATGTTTTCTAAATATTTTCACTTATGGAAAATGTGGACATCCTGGGAACAATGGCTTTTTAACACTGTGTCACTTAAAATGTGTACTCTGGAATGATTAGCTTATATAGGTGTAGGAACTTGCCTCTCTGTATGAACTCAAATATTCTGATCATCTATTGGTGAAGAATAATTTGACAAGCTGCCACAAGCATTTCAGCTTTTTTAGATGTCTTCTATTTTGGTTCCTTCTGTCAAGAGGATTTTTTTTTTTCCTTAACATGAGAAAAAATTCAGTTCAATGGGACAGATTTCCTTCCAGAAGATAATTTTGAATGTTAGTTAGATGTAGTGGTTTTCCTCCAGCTGTCACTGCTTTCTTGTTCCCACACTCTTGAGAAAAGATTTTAAAAATAATTAAGTGTGAGAGCATCTGTATCAGCCTTTCCTACCCAGAGCTTGGGCTCATTTAAATTTGGCAGCTCCTCGTGTTTATACCTCAGACTCTGCACCACTTTGTGCCCTTTGGGTCATGGACTGGAAGGTTATTATTCAGTCCTCACTCTTGGAGCATGCCTTGAAGAGGCAAAGAGGAGACAAATTAGAGGTAGACCACAAAGTCTTCAGTGACACATAAAGGATTGTCAGATGAGTAGTGCAAAGCTAACTCTTTGGCTGCTTTGGAGTTGTAAGGGTAAATGCTGAACTGCTGTCTGACAGCAGGACCATAGGGGAGTCACCCATGGACTAGATGAAGATGATTGATTTAGAAGGATAATTCATACATGTGGAATCTGCTCCTTGAGGTAGCTACTGGCTATTGATGTGTGGCATCTTACAGCAAAAATGCTTCTGCTGGGGGTAACCAGGGCACAGAGCTGTAAGGCAACAGGGTCTACAATGGTGAACCTAGGGGCTTAGGATTAAGGTAATTTTCTTCAACCTTTCCTGATTTGGAAAACAGAAATCAAAGGGCAAAAAGTAGAGATGTTTCAGTAACAGTATTTTTACCTGAGAACTGTTTCCTTGAAGTTCTCAGGAACTATTTTACCCATGCTTTTTTCCTCTCTGTGATGGGACTTTGCTACTGTTCACCCCAGAGCCTCAAGGTAGAATCATAGAAAGGCTTCGCTGACATCAAAGGCTTTACTGAAGTCCAGGTAGACTACATCCACAGCCTTCCCCGTGTTCACCAGCAGGGTAACCTGATCATAAAGGGCACTCAGGTTGGTCAGGCAGGACCTGCCCCTCCTAAACCCATGCTAGTTGGGCCTGATCCCTTGGCCATCCTGTAGGTGCTTCATGATGGCACTCTTGCATAACCTTGCCTGGCACCGAAGTCAGGCTGACAGGTCTGGAATTTCCTGGTTCCTCCTTCCAGCCCTTCTTGCAGATGGGCATCACATGGGCTTCCAGTCCTCAGGGACCTCTCCAGTGAGCCAAATGTCTCCTGGGGAGTGTGTGGGTGGTAGACACATCTGCTGTGTCCTCATCCTCACAGAGCCCTTGGCAAACAGGTGGTCAGTGCTAGTGAGATGTCACTGCCAGTGATGACCCCTGACCTTCACTGCAGCTTTCTGCTGTGCTTTGGCTTTCTTGGGACCATACACATGGGTGGGCAAAGGTGCTGGACCCTGCAACTGAGGCTGGTGATACACCTGAGGATCTACTTGGCTCTTGGTTGTTGCCTGCACACCTGCCCCAGAGGCTGCTTGCAGGAGCTCTACCTAACCAGTTCCAGTCAAGCTGAAATGTGTGAACCTGAATTTAAATAACTGACCTCTGCAAATCTTCCTGGAGGGAGGCAGTAGGAGCATCCCCTCACCTTACTATCTTCTGTAGCAGTCAAAGCTGGTCAATGCTCCAGAAATTCAGCAAGCTGCTCAGAGTCACAGCTTCCCCCCACAGCCCTCTGAAGGCATTTGACTGCCACTTTTCTTCATCTTACCAGGAAGAAATCAGTCTTTGGGGCAAGCACTGGAAGGAGGAGAGAGGACACAGTGCTTGCTGGCACATCTGTAGTGTCTGGGGCACAGGCAGGTTTTGTACCATGGAAGAGCAGTGTGCTTCCTCCATCCAGCAGGAGAAGAATAATTTGCTCTTGGTGCTTTTGGCACTGTTTGACTTGGTGTTTGTGAGCTGGCGGCACGTGGTGCAGAGCACTTTGGGAATTATGCAGGCGTGGACAATTAGTCTTTTAAAAGGTCTGCTGCTTGGCAAGGTGCCAGCAAAGACAGCATAGTTCCAGTACATAATATCAATTTTTAATGATGATAACTTTGCTAAATACAACCCTTGATAAATCTGAGAGTTTGGTTTTCAAAGTTTAAAATCAAACATAACCCAGTTACTTCAGTACGTGATTAAACTGAACCGCCACTTCAGTAAAGTGTTTAAATAAATCAGTATTAATACACTTCTCTGCAGTAAGTAAAGTTACATCCGTATAGTTCAAATATCAATAGTCACATGGAGCTCTTGGAAACAGAGCACTGGCAGTCTGCACTGAAAATGTATTACCTTAAGAAAATGAATATTTTATTGATCTTTAAAGGCTGAGTTTATGAACTTGGTGGTGATCAAAAACGCTGGTTTTAAAACGGTGAAGCAAGTATTTGTAAATACACTGTGGGAAAACCATTGTATTTTATTTTGTTAACTCTGAAGACCACCTGCTGTAGATGCCTGAGGACTAACAGACCACCTGGCTTCAATGCTTGCAGCACTCTTCCCTGCTTGCACACAAAGTGGCCTCTTTCCTGCAGGGCCTCATCCAGAGCCCTCTTACCCCAGCAGGAACCTGCTTACTGGCTGGGACAACACTGAAATTATCTTTGCGAGAGAGAGCTAAGCACTGGGGCCTTAACATGCAGCTGAATGTGCTCTTGCACATAGATGTAATTTTAGGTTGTGAGAATTAGGGCCTGCTGAGTCCCTCTCACCCCCTGTGGAGTACTTGAAACCTGCTCTGCCAGAAGCCATTGCCACCCAGAGGTAGCCCAAGATCCCTGTGGTTTGGCCTTAAGTGCCTGTGGAGTACATAAGGGTACAACTGGCTGAACTCTGTGGAGTGTTCTGAAATTCTTCAGATTTCAACCTGTGACACTTTCAAGCTGCTTGACTGTCTGTAATCCATGTGCAGCCTACCTTGGTGCTCTGTCCTCCTTTAGTCGTGTCTGAGGTTTCCCACTGAAGCAGGGTAAAAAAGGCAATCTTCTTAAGTCAGACCTGCCCTCTGCAGGGTCTGCTACCAAAACAGCCTTTGAAAAGAAAGCAAATGCTCTAGAATAGCAAGAGAACAACTTGGTGAGCCCACTAATTAGAGTTGACAAAGAAAAAAACTACAGTTAGACAAGACTGCACAAATAATAAAAATGAAAAGATCTTTCTCTCATTACCTATTTTCAGAGGGTGGAAAAAACATTTTTGAGTGGGAGTTTGAGTGACTAATGTGTTGTTACATTCAGTTAAATCAGCTCAAGAGTAAAAACTTCTTGTTGCTTTTCAAAACACTAATTTGTGGTGAAAGAACATGCCCAGGCAGTCTCAGCTCTTTTCTTATGTAGGCTTTTTTTTCGAAGGCATTTTTTCCCTACTGGTTTGTACTATTTCCTTTAATTCCTTGGGCTGTCAGGACTAGTCATGGAGGGTGAGTTTTCTTACCTGGCCTCCTGTGCTGCAGGCAAGCAAGCATATGGATGAGAGGCTTTCTACCCTAAAAGCCTGTTCACTCCTGCCACTAGCTTTGTAGGAGAGAGCAAAAGGATTCAGAAGACTGGAGATAGCAGTACTTGTTTCCCAGATGTGTCACAGAAAAGATGTCCTGAAGAAGGATATAACTTGGCTTTTTGTAGGTGATTTAGGAAAATTCAGCATATGAAGTTTCTGTGAGATTTCCCTTAACTAGCAGCAAGGTACCTGAAGACAGGGCTGATTGGGAGACTTGTGAGATCACCTCTCTGTGCTGCCTTCCTGTCTTCATGCTCCACACTTCGTTTTCTTTGCCCTTTTCTCACGTAGGCCTATTCTGAAGCCTTCACAACAGGTTTAGATCTTACTCTGCTAAAGGAACGTGGTTATGCATTTAATTTCTCAGCTGTGTAGTATCTAGCACAGCTGGGCTGTGCCTGCATGGCCCTGCTGTGTGCTTTCATAATAAATCAGTAGTTTTGTCTTGCTAGCTGCTATTCCCTGCCTAACCAGGCAGTCATCTGAAGCTACTGTGGCTCACAATCAGTTAAAATTGTGGAAGAATTTTTAAATGGCATGCACAACCCTGCAAGGCCAAGGCATGGAGACAAATGCAAAGTCTGCATTTGTCAGGGAAGAATATACAAAGTAGAATTAAATCAATTCAGATGAAGGCATTGATGTGTAGAGGTGAGTTTCACTATAAGACTGGCAGTGGTGAGTGATGGCCTGTCAGATTTTAGAATGGAAACTAAGTGTGTGTGTGTATAAAGACAGAAGACCACGTGGAGACTACATTTGGCTAACTACTGTAAATATTTAAAAATACAGTCCTGGCCATGCAGTCTGCACTGAGGGAGAGAGTCTGGTAAGCAAGAGGAAAGGTGTTTCTCTGCTGTCAGGCAGAGATGTTTATATTTCATAAGTAAACACAACAGATGTATGACTTTATTCCCAGGAGAGTAACGCAAATGTGGCTTGTGACGAATGTGTTATCGAGGCATTGTTCATTGTCATCTACAGCAGAAATCAGTAGTATCCTTTCAAAAGGAGCTCTCCAATGCTTAGACCAATGAGTAGATCTCTTCCTTGCAGCACTGAGGCATACAGTGGCTTTTGCTGTTGAAGTGGAGGCTTTGAATCTGACTTTAATGTTACGTGTACAGATATAAGAGTTCTTTGTGCTTCTCAATTTTGTTGTGGGCTAAAGCAGATCAACACGGGATTTGAGCCAAAGCTCATTACAGTCAATGTAAGTTTTGTCCAGTTGATTTCTAAACAATGATTCTGTTCATGTGGCCAGGACTGTATTCAGGAGGAAAAAAAATCAAATAACATTCTCTAATCTGCAGAAGTGGAGGGTCCTTTTATTCAGTAACATTATTCTCATTGCTAGTTAGTGTTTACGGTCTTCCTAGGCTGTGAACAAGTTATAAGAATACCCAAGATTAGGTGTTTGAATTTGCTTTTGTTTGTTTGTTTGCCATGGCATGAAAGATAAAAAGAAATGGGAAGGCGATTACCATTGTGATCATGCTTTTCATCTGGATAACATATCAATGACACATAATTATTTTGATAGTGGTAAAAATATGAAGTGTTCCGTACTTCTGCTTATTAATCTGGTGCTCCTGTACTCTCAGGATTAATAATATTACATCAATACCTTCATCACTGTTCCTACTGTGATGAAACTGCA
Organism: Semnornis frantzii; assembly: GCA_013399775.1. Lineage (NCBI taxonomy): Eukaryota > Metazoa > Chordata > Aves > Piciformes > Ramphastidae > Semnornis > Semnornis frantzii. The sequence continues at coordinate 41,687 of VWYK01092160.1, read as the reverse complement.
TTGAAATACTGAAGTCTTGCTTCAGTGTTTTCACTAAATTAAATGTAATGTGACATCTTTGCTGATCTGATGTCCCGCGTGAAGGATTCTTGGCTGTGGTTAATGTGCAAAGTTCGAATTAGAAGTTCTTTTAGATATGTTTTTTAGATTAATGGAGGACTGTTTCAGATCACAAGCTATGTGAAATTACTTAGAGATGAAAAAAAACACTAAAATTTTGCTTTTCTCCAAATGGACCAGAAGTTAATGGGGAGGAACAGAGCTGGGATGTTCTGCAGAGATCTGTGCTTGTCCTGTTGTTCGTGTTTTCCAATGAAAGTAAAATGAATTCCTCTGATTAAGAGGGATTGGATGTTGGCAAAAAAAAAAAAAGAGAGAGGTCGGTCACCATGGTAAACTGCATTAGTTTCTTTTAAACTAGTTTGGAGATCAGGCTATGCATCAAGGAATAAGAATGTAGCGGGTGCTTAACTGGGTGGACATCTGTCTGGAGAGCAGCAGCTCTGAACAGGATGTAGAACCTATTAAACATGATCCCAAGATGCAGAGCTGGGGTTAAGAGGAATAGTATAAATACATAAGCACTGAAATACCAAGCACAGAGAAGCAAGGGGCAGCTTGTTTGCTGTATGTAGTGCCAGCAGTTATTGTGGTCTATCCCAGTCTAGTGGTTGAAAAGAACTGGGAGCAATGATAAAAAGTAATTGCAAAGGCATAAAACCATATTGTAGAGGGTTATTAAAGGATCTAGATGTATTTATTTAGCAAAAGAGAAAGCACCAAAACTAATCAAAAACTTAGAAGTGTCGTAATCAGGGTATGCATTCATTTAAGGAGATATTATCTGATTATTTGCAAATTTCTAATAGACCTGGATCTTGCCTTTGAAAAGTCTGCTAGAAGGCACTTTGCTCTTTTACAACATGGGCAATTTTCCACCTATCCCGTCACATAAGGATCGTATCAAATTAGGATTAGTTGTCACCAGTAGGGTATGAAGGACTGATCATATTAGAGACTGTCACATCGTATTAGCCAAAATTAATACTGAAAGGAGATTATAAAAAGCACACCAGTGTTTCCAGTGCTATGTCTTATTAGCATGGGAAGCTTTCTCCCCTTAAAGCCAGTGTTTTCTCCCTCAGTCCTGCTTGTTGATGTGAGATGAAATGCCATGCTCCACTTACACAGGATGCTAATGCTCTGCAGAAAGCACTTTACCAGAGGAGCTCAAATGACAGGAGGCTTCAGGAGCCTGGTCAGGGTTTGGACTGCTGTTGACCTTAACTTAATAGGTTGCAAGGTAGGAATGTAGTTATCATTTACAGCTCCTGACAGGTCAGTTTACAGCCTGACTTGTTAATATAGGGCAGCAGAATTTTTTTTCTTCATGCTGTAGTTTGCAGAGGTTCACTAAGTGTCATGTGGGGACTAAGGGAGGACAGCTGGGAATAACGAAACCCTTCATCTGTCCCGGGGTAATATAAGCCAGGGCTGAAAGCTGCTTGTGCTTACATAGCATACCTGGCCTTTCACCCCACTTCTTTTAAAAGCCAGTCAGCACAACCTCCTTGTAGAAAGGAAAGCACAACTTGAAGTGAAGTTGCCATCACTTGTTTAGCTGGGGATGCCAGCTCCTGGCTGCAGGCAGCTGCCTGGCACTTGGCAATGCAAACCAGTGTTCCCAGCTGTTTTATATACAGAAATCTCTCGCTTCTTTGGATGAAGTGAATTATTTTTTTTCCTATAAACTTGAACTAGATTTTGTAGTAATGACATGGTATTATACTGTATTAGCTGCATAGCAAAATGCCCTGTTTTGTACCTGATATGCACGGTTCCTGTTTTAAAGCTATCCATGTTAATGGCAGTGACCTGAAATCATGTTCATTTTCAGCTCACGAAGTCTTCTCTATGAGATGCTTTGCAGTAATGAAACACATTTAAAAGCTCGATGAACAGCTAAAAAGATAAGTTTGAAATTAATTGGGGGGTGGGGGAAAGAAGATCTTAAAGCCAGGGCAGAAAGTTTTATGGCTGAAAATGTTTTCTGGTGGTGGAAGAGAATTTGCAAGCTGCTTAATCTGCCACGTGGAAGCTCCTCTAACCTGGTAGCTGAGATTGGGTACTGGGATTTTTACTTACCTCCATTGCCTACATGGCTCTGGATGAGCCAAGCCCCTGTCTGGTCCTGTTCCAGATCTGTCTCTTGTATCACAGGAAAACTGTTACTACAGTTTGTTTGCTTGGTGTTTTGTATGGTTGGTTTGTTTTTTCCTATGGAGGAAATGGTGATTTTGCAAATGAATGATTTAGTTCAGAGTGCCATGGTAAGGAAAGCTCCTCACCAGATCCTGTGTAATCTCCCCCATTGGCTGTGCTGTGTTACCCACAATGGAAAGGGCTGTGGGAAGGAGACTGCAGTGCTGGGGCTAGAGGATGTGATTGTCTTAAATGAGGATCTGGAAAGAGACTTGGGGAAATACTGTTTCTAGGAGCTTTCTAAATATTTTCATAGTACATTTCTCCATGTGGTTGATTTGAGGTCAGGTCATGTGTCAGGCACCAAGATCTTTCTGATATGTGATGCATTCATATCTCTCTCACATCAGCCGATTTCCAAAAGCTGCAAAGAGGATTCTCCATGTGCCTCACTGTGGCTGGGAGTGGGACAGGCAGCTGACTGCTCACTGCCCTTGGAAGTGTGGCTCTAAACTCTGCTAAAAAGGAATCAGAGACAAAGAAGCATCAGTGCATTTTGTACCTACAAAAGGCATGATTCTGCAGGCATCGTAAGACCTCTGTTGCCTGCTTCTTACTTTTGAATAGTCAAAATCAAGCAGTGAAGGGAGTTGGATTTCTGTGCCCTGTTTCTGGTTGGAGTGGGTGATACTGTAGAAGTGTGGTTATACTCCAGCAGCAACACCCGATTGAGATGAATAAAGTTATTCCACACTCTAATTCACTGTTTTTGTGGCTGGGCCCCTGCAAGCTCTTGAATATGTTTGGACTGCAATTTGTATTAAGTGTGTGTTTTAAGTTTGCTACTTGTAACACTTTGGTCACTGATAAAATAAGTACCTAGATTAATTCAACACATTAATGTATCAACCTTCTGTGCAAGCATCTTCCTACTGGGGTGACTGCTTTCTCTGCTTAAACCAGTATGGACTGAGGGCAGCTGCTGTGTTTGTGCAGCCCAACCTGTGTAAGGCAATTTGAAGCCAGTACTACTTAAAAGATTCATACCTGCTTTGTGTAGGCCTTGTTGGATCTTTCCAAATGTAAAGTGACGTGAAAAGTGTTGCCTCTTATGACTGTGTAACTGCTGAGGCTTGTGCATAGACTATCAGAGGTTACCATGTAGTAGTGCATGATGCATCTGTGACAAACACCAAAATGTATTCTCATATGCTTACAAACATGTATCAGTTCGTTTTTAGGATGTGCATGTCTGCGCTGAGGATCAGAAAGGAAAATAAAATGCTGCAGCTAATCTTCAGCAGTCGAAGCACACGTAAGCAGATTATGCAAACATGTAGATATTTTTTATTATTAAATACCACTTTAGGGAGAAGAAGCCCTTAATACTCTGGCTAAAGACTCCACTCACACCAGATTAGCATTGTTGTACGTTAATAATAAAAATAGCTGGGTCTGATTAGTGTCACTTAAAGTTTTCTGAATGAGGGATATAACTCTTTAAATTAAACTGCTTGAATAGCAGCTGAGGACTCCTGAGGAATAATTTGTATTAAAAAGTTAAGACCTTTGCCACTTTTCTAAAGGAAAATCTATTGCCAGTGTAGGAATTACATACCATGGAAAGAAAGGAACTTCACAGACCACAGAGTGTAATAAAGGCACATCTAAAATTGATTTTCATTTAACTAGATTACTTGCATTTTCCTCCAGAACAGGACAAGCACACTCCAGTCATCATCAGTTTTCACAAGCAGAGCTATGGGTGTCATCCAGGTACCTGTCATTAAATGCACTGAACTACACTCTAAGTACATGCTTCCCTGAAACCTGCATATTTGCTTTGAATCCAAAGTAATCTAAAAGAAAAAGGAAACTGTACGCCTTAGTTTCTACCACTTAGATGGTGGATTTGTAGGCTAATTGGGTTACCAGAAGAATTTAATTCTTCTGTCCTAGAGGATCTGTTTGTGGGAGGGATTTAGGATAATGTGCTCTTCCCAGACTCATAGCAGGTAAGCACCTAAGGTCTTGGGAAGTTTCCTTGGGAGCTTAGCACAGTGTTACAAGCTCCTCAGGCATCCATTCCAGCATTTGCATTCATTCATCACAGGGGTTTTGAGTGGTGTCCAGTGCACGGGTGACTTCTCCATGGTCCAAGTGGTTTGAACCCAGAGTGTGGTTTTTTTCACTTAATTGGAGGTTCTTGCTGAGGGCTTTGAGGTTGAAAAAGTTGCACTCTCCACTGAAGTGTTTCATGTGAGTATCCTGATTTTTGTGGAAAACTTAACTTGATTTTCTTCCCCTGCTATTGTGCTGATCACCTGATTTGTCTGTTCTTTTTTTAGCTTGCTTGCTTAAGGAAGCCTATATACATGTACTCAGTGCTTTGTCTTCCTCTGTTCCCAATGACTTAAAACTTGTCGCCCCTGTTTGACAAGGGAGGTGTTATAGGCAATTAGATTGTTATGGAAATGCATATCAGCTACAGGTATGAGTGGCTGGTATGTAGGAGGTTGAAGCTTGTTTATTGGATTTCTAGGAATCAGAAGCGGAGAGAGGTTATGTGATGCACCAGCCACATGGAAAGCTTTGGTTCAAGCTTGCTCTTTCCAGAACACAAGGGAGTCCAACAACAAGAAATAAATCCAAGAGAAAGCAGAATTTGTTTGATGTGCTGGTCCCAGAACAATTTGTTTCTTTGACTGTTGTGGGTTTTCTGACAAAAGAAACCTATTTTTTAAATTGTACTCATTACAAATTCTGTTGTGTCAGTGTCAGAGATGTAAATAACTGTCAGTGTCCTCAGATTGTGGTAAATGTTCTGCAAACCTTAAATAGGAACACTGCCTCAACAAGTCAGTCTGCTTAAGTGAGCAATTTGAAGATGGAATATTCTTCCTGTAGCAGGCAGCTATATAATGTCAGGCAATAAGGTTGTCAAGGTAACTTTTGAGACAAGTTTTTTGCAAAAGGAGAATTTGCATAGGTCTGTGCTGATTTATTTGTACACAGGAAGATGATTGTCTTCACACCAATCCACACTTTTATTGTACTTCAGAGACCTCAGCAGGTTTGTATATTGGTCAAATTCTCTGTTCTGCTTCATAGCTCATTCTGGAAAGAAACACTTGCAGGTCAAATTGGAGGAGAAATAAGAGGATTTAGACTCTATTCCCTATTTTTGGTCATTACTATAATAATTTATTTCAGAGGTTACCTTGGTATTGTCCCTTTCAAGGAACATGTGACACTGAGATCTTGACCCTGGCTTCTTGCTGTGACCGATGGGCTTCTTGTAGGCATGCTGAAATGTGGCAGCTCCTGGGTTATGTTTCTGCTCTTGCTGAAGCAGCTGCTAGCAGTCTCACAAGAAAGCCTGGTTTTACAAGATTTACAGAGGTGCTGCTGCTCCTGGACAAAACTGAAAGACTTTGGTGGAATCTTGTACTCAAAAGGCAGGAAGCCCTTTTAGGTAAGGATCATACAGCAGCACTTGCTGCACGTGCTGTCATCGTTAGCCAGCTCTAAGTCTCCCCAATCTTGCTAACAAAGGTCCATGCTCAGTGTGGAGGCTGTGCATGATACTTTCAGTGACTATCAGCTGGGAGCAGAAATACCAACTTAGAAGACAGTGCTGGATGAAAGGAGATGACAAATTTATAGTGCTGGAGCCCAGCCAACCTATTAATAAAAATCTCAAAATTTCTCCCTTGTTAAACTGGAAATGGTCTTATTTTGATATTAGTTGAACCTTTCCTCTAGCTACCCAGAATACAGCCTGTCACAGGGTTCAGCATGTGACTTTGGACAGACACTGACCCTCTTGTCCCTAAGAGGAACCCAGAGCATCTGGAGGTAGATGTGACCTAGTGTGAGAAGCTGGCAGTTTTGGAGACATAACTGACAGATCAGGGCAAATTGTGATTTGAAGTTCTCTTGAGGTTCTGTTGAATCATAACTGAATCCAGCAAGCAGTTGCAAGCTCAAAGCTATGCAGCTTTGTGTTTTTGCTGTCTCATTCACGTTTGTTTTTAAGACCACCAAATTAGGCCTTTTCATATGCTAGCCCCTTTCTGAGGTTGTTCACACTTCCTCTTTGACAGGTCTTTCACTAGACAGAAACATCTTCAGAGGCTGCTTTTATCACTGTAATGATGACAATTGTACTTGCTGTGCAAAGAGCTAGAAACAAGACCGTAGCTGTTTTCCTGTGCACAAGCAAACAAGATGCTGTCCACAAGAATTTTCTTTGATCACTGTGACACATTTGCTGTAGGCATGTCATAAGAACAGGCAGTTTCTCTGTGATCGTGTGTTGGAAGCTGGTTTGTTACCCAACCAAAGCACAAAAAATAAAAAAGGAGACTAAAACCTTTGCAGCGAGGATGTTTCCTTAACACCCAGAACATGCCAAAGAAAACCAACAGTCTAAATGGCATATGATCATACTGGTCTAGGTATAAGATGTATGTGGTTTTCACTTGGTGGTTGTAGTGGCACGATATTCCAGGGAAGATGACAGTTGGACCTCCTGATATTATGAATTCCCAGTTCAAGAATAGCTGTAAATGTTTATTTGATGAGAGTGAGCTAATTGTACAAATCATTACCTCCAGCCTGGCATGCCTCTGCTGTTTATTCTGTGGCAGTAATTAATTCTATAATTAGAAAATATCCCGTTGGATAACTTCTCTGGGAACTCAGCCTATTGTCCAATTCAGGAAGCCTTCAGGAGGCTGAAGTGACTCAGGGATGACCTTGGCAATTTGAATACTTTTATTAGCAAGGGCTGGTTTGCTTCATTGGGAGAATATTGCTGAAAAGTGTAGCCTTTATGAGCGGCAATAGAGATGAGTCTCTTGATGCTGAGATTCAGTGCTGTGAGTGCATGGATTTGTTCCTGGCTCTGCCCTTCTGCAGAAGTGCAGACCTGAGCTACCTGTGCATTTGCATCTGCTTTTGACCCACCAATGTCTGCCATCCTGTGAGAAGTTTTCATGAAATGAGTGTACTTCGTATCACAGTGAACACAAGAAAATCAATAAGCAATCTGCGTGATAATTAATTAGTGTGCCAGGATAAATTACTGTTTCTTCCCCTCCTGATTTGGGTCACAGTCACATCTGATTTGTGAAGTTGTCAGTTCTTCAGTTATAGCTTAGTCTTTGGTTTTAGTACGTGTTTTGCCTTTTTCGTTTTGATGTGACCAGAGCGAAGGACGGGCAGATTACAAACTTAAATGTCACGGGAAGCTGACAATTTTGAGGTCAGCACTCTGTTGACAAGGAGATGTACTGGATGCTTTTTAGGTGCAGAGGAAGAGTTATTGCTTATAGATGTGACACAGTCTAAGAGGTTGACCAAGGTTTGCAGCTTTGATGTTCTTTTTGCTTGTTTCCATTTTCCTTTCTACGTTCAGCAATCAGTTATTTACCGTAGACCTTGGGAAAACTGCCATGGTGCTGTGGATCTGCATGGGTGATGTCACAGACTGTGAGTAGCAGGGGCTTGCTGTTCCAGCGGGCTAGTTCCTTTCAGCCCTCAGGGGAAGAGGATCTCTGCCCTTTCCACTAGTATTGTCCCCTGTGTGCCCTGTGTTTGATGCTGTGACTTGCCTCTGCTTTGTGTATCTCCCTCATCTCCATGGTACAGGCTGAAGAATCAGCCTGAGGCCGGGAATACCAGGTCCTTACTACAGGAAACCTCTAGTTTGCAGGCTCCCAACTCTTCAGTTTTCCCTGGGACTCAAATGTCATTCCTGGGAAAAAGTCTGTTCAGGCCACAGGTTGATGCAAATTCACCAGCCAAAATCCCAGAATACACATGTAGTTGGATCTGCTTTCAGCTAGGAGTAACATGGGAGTAACTCCTCAGGGTCACCCTCCAGGCTTTTTATTGTCTGCTTTGGGAAGAAGACTGGTATCATGAGCTTTCCAGAGATGCCTGTGGAGGTAAACTATTAGCTAATTATCAAGCCTCTGGCACAAGTTCCTATCCTTACTATGCTGTTTCCTTTCTATAGTCACACAAAAGACTAATTATATGTGATAGATTAGTGAACTTGTTTTGTAAATAAAGCAGGTAGCTAGCTAGATGCCTACTTAACTTTTTCGATGAACTTTGAGAGCCCAGATTTCCCTTCTTTCCAACAACTTGGCTTCCATCAACAGAACAGAGCCTCTTAAAGTATCTCTGCCAGGTCTCTAATGATAACAAATACTTGTGCTTTTTACTTGATGGTAGACAAAAGCACTCCACCTCTAACTGAGTGGTTAGAAAGTATCAGAATGAAATGATGATGATCACCTGGTGCTTTATAAATTAGCATGTGCCATCGAATGGTGTGGTTTGGGTGGATTTTTGCTTGTTAGTTTTAAACATCCAGTGTTTATGGTGCCTGAGAGGTTTCATAGAACAATCAAGTGACTCTGCAATTTTCACAAAGAATTACTCTATTTTTCTCTACCCTAAGGCCTACATTTTCAAGAGTTTTTTTTTTTCAGTTTGCTTTCTCTTAGAACTGGCTTTCTTCCATTTTTCTTTTTGAAATCTTGAAGAATGTGGAATTTATTTCCTATTTGTGTCACTATTAATATATTTTTCATACTGCTTTCAGGGCACTCAAAGAAGTCATCTTTATTAGAAGTCGAATATTGGAGAGACACTGAATCTTATGCTACAGTGGCCACCAGTGAGGTGTAATTACTTGAGAACAGGTTTTGATCTGAAGTGGTTTGCTTGATGTCTAAGAAGTTAATAATAATTATTCAGGAACTTCAAGCATTTTTATGAAAATGTAACCTTAAGAAGTATCTGATGTTATTGTTGCTGCTGGTTTAAGTCTGTCTGTACTAGTTCATGCGATGGCCATCCTTGTGGTATTTAACCATCTGTGCCTTAGGTGGACCAACTTATGAGGAATGTGCAAGGAAGAGAGATCTGGTTCGTCTTTATAATTCAGGGCATGTAATAGATATTCTGAAAGACTCCCGAACACATTTAGTGCTTTCTGTGTTAAGATAGATTTCAAAGAATCAATCAACCAGGTTGGAAGAGATCTCCAAGATTACCCAATCCAACCTATCACCCAGCCCTAGCCAATCACCTAGACCATGGCACTAGGTGCCTCATCCAGTCTTTTCTTGAACACCTCCAGGAACGGTGACTCCACCACCTCCCTGGGCAGCCCATTCCAATGCCAATCACTCTCTCTGTGAAGAACTTCCTCCTAACATCCAGCCTGTACCTCCCCTGGTGCAACTGGAGACTGTGTCCCCTTGTTCTGTTGCTGGTTGCCTGGGAAAAGAGACCCCACACCTGGCTACAGCCTCCTTTCAGGTAGCTGTAGACAGCAATGAGGTCACCCCTGAGCCTCCTCTTTTCCAAGCTGAACAACCCCAGCTCCCTCAGGCTCTCCTTATAGGCCTGTGCTCCAGCCCCCTCACCAGCTTTGTTGCCCTTCTTTGGACATGTTCCAACACCAAGTTTTAAATCTTCAGTTTTCTTTACAGGCCAAATGAAACTTTCAAAAGATGCCCAGTGGAGAGTTTCTTTCATCAGAAGATCAGTGTCAGTGGCCATCAGAATAATTCTAACATGGATATAAGTACATTCAGGGAGAAAAATCTTCAGGCCATTGCTGCTGTGTTTCAGTGCCGTTAGAAGTAAACTGAAGTTTGGCCCTTAGCACGTTGTGGAGGCAGCGGCTTCTTACTCAACGTCTGTCTGTTATGTCTGTCACATTTTCAGGAACTGAAAGCAGAGAGTCACATGCTGCCTGCTGAAACCCAGCTAAACTGCTGCTCCATTTGTAAGGAGTCATTTTGTTTTATCAGAACTTCCCAAAAAGCATACTGACGCAGCTGAATGAGTGTCAAGATGAAGGTAGTCTCCTTCTCTGGAGACTTTCAAAACCCACCGGATGAGTCCCTGTGTGTCCTGCCCTAGGCTTTGGTAGTGGAGTTGGACTCTCTGGAGATTGCTTCCAAACCCTAACATTCTGTTACTCTGTGAATGTCTCCTCTGGTTTTGTGGATTCAGATTTTCTCTACTTCCTATGTGAATCTTTTCTTTTTTTTTTTTTTTTTCAAGAGCAAGAGTATAAGGTTTATTTATAAAGCAGCTTTTGCTGCAAGTTTCTTCCTCAGCTAGATAGGTTTTGGTTTTTAAGCAAATTGTATTTGGCAGAGGTTGGCTGGAAGGCATCAGCTCAAATGTGATGTAACTTTTATTTTAGAACGAAGCCAAGGCATTGCTCAGTATCTTATGTTAAAAAACAGGAGGTGAAAGACCTTAATAAGAGTGAAGTGAAAAATTGTGGTGTGAGGTACTACCGTATGCTAGCTTAAGTGATTGGAAAGAAGTATAGAATACTTCTAGTCTTTCCAAGCAGTGATGGACTAATTATCCTCCAGCTGTCAATAGTTCAGGGTGAATAAAGGGATTTAAGCAGGAGCTGAAAACTCAAAGTAGTCCAGAATGAAGGAAGCATGCATCAGTAATGAGCCTCCTGCCCTGAACTCTGGCTGCTGTGGGAAAAAATGATTTTTAGCTTCAGGCTTTGTGTTCCCAACACAGTAGTAAAAGTAATGGATGTTGGGTAGCTCCTTAACTTCAGAACATCTCCAACTATCAAATGATTCACTTCAAATCATGGTAGTTACTTATGAAAACAAACTTGGAGGGCTTTGAACTCAGTTGTAATTGTTCTTGTATTGAAATCGGGGTGCTCTGAGCTTGGCTGTGACAGCAGTCCCAAGAGACCTCTGGAATGTTCCTCTTCCATCTTGGCTTTCCAACTTTCCTGGGCACAAGTATCCACCTGAGATTTTGCTCCTAACACTTTGCATCCAACACTTCACTCATCACAGAATGGTAGGGGTTGCAAGACACCTTTGAAGATCATCTAGTCCAACCCCCACCAGTAACTATATCAGCTTATTCCTCCTGGTTTTGTTTTGAGTGAGGATTTCCAGCATTACAGACTGCATCAAACCCTGAAACATGAGTGTTACCTCCACCAGTCTTCCTTATTAACAGGTGCTATTACAAATTTTGTTACAGAATTGTTTTCCTTATGATCCTTTTGTGATAATTAGACAATTAGTGTTAATCTAACATTAATCCTGAAAATCCACCCAAGTGAGTGAATTCTTCCAGTTAAAGATTCTGATGGTTTTATTTGGCTACACTGAGTAATATGAAAACTTTGTGGGCTTGATTAAAAAGCAACAACAAATGACAATATGAATGTAAAGAAAACAGGGATAGAAAATGTTAGATTTTTGCAGAGCAGAAGTCTTCTTGTCATAGAATAATAGAATCGTTTAGGTTGACAAAGACCTTTAAAATCATTAAGTCCAACCATCAACCTAGAACTACCAAGTCTACCACTAAACCATGTCCCTCAGCCCCACAACTATATGTCCTTCAAATACCTTCAGGAATGGTTACTCCACCACTTCCCTGAACAGTATGTTCCAGAGCTTAAGAACTGTTTCTGTGAGGAATTCTTTTGTAATATGCAACTTAAAGCTACTCTGGCACAACTTGAAGATTTTTCCTCTTGTCTTATTCCTAGTTACTTGGGAGAAGAGTCCAACTCCCAACTTGCTATAATCTCCTTTTAGGTAATTGTAGAGAATGGGAAGGTCTTCCCTCAGCCTCTGTCACTCCAGGCTAAACAACCTCAATTCCCTCAGCTGCTCCTCTCAAGACTTGTGCTCTAGACCTCTCACCAGCTTTGTTGCCTTTCTTTGGAAATGCTCCAGCATCTCCATGTCTTTCCTGTAGTGAGTGGCCCAAAACTGAACACAGTATTTGAGGTCTGAGATTGATTAACTCTCTATTTGATGTTGAATGAGGTGAACTGATGGTGTCTCCATGTTCACATGTATATTCCTTGCTAATTCGCTCTGAGTGAGGAGCTGAGCCTGTATTTGGAGAAGACTGTTGCTTTAACTAGTATTAATTCTGTTGTGCTGCCTTGATTCTTCCTGTTCCAGAGAGACTGGTCTGAAATCCGGAAATTATTTTCATCCTAAAAACCCTTCAAAAGGAAATGCATTTTTAATCTTCTGAGAAACTTTGTCTGGAAATACTTTTATCTGTGTTAAGCAGAACTTTTTTATTTATTCCTCCTGCTTCTCTTACTACTTTCCCAGTTGCGTAGACTAGTGGATAGTCTCTGAGGATATCATGTGACATCTAAAGAAGAGGCCATACTTTTAGGAAAACCATTACTCTGAATTCCCCAAAAGCTTGCGACTTGGTTTCTACTTCTGTTGCCACTTTGTAGGCTTCCAGTGCCCACGAGCCAGAGATTATGATAAGAGACATCTGAAATACAGTTACTGTGTACCTGAACTTTTCTTTATGCATGATAATACTACAGCTAGAGAATTATTTTTGAAGTTTCCCCAGAAATTCTATTATCCTCAGAGTCAGGAGTGGGGTAAATTAGTATGTGGCCAGTATAACTGCAGGAGTCTCTGCCTGCAGGAAAAACATTAGTTATATTTAAACTGATTTTGTGACAAATGTCAGAGATTATGAAGTTTCTTTTCTGTTTCCCTCCCCACTGAGGAAAAGACTCAGAGATGAGGCTGTTGACAACATATTTTTTTCTCATTGAAAATACACTTTTGGGTTTTATTGAACTCTGTATTTACTTTTTAAACAGGCATTGAAAATGTTAGAGACTTCAGGGGTGTCATTTAGTCATTTAGTGACTCAGGGAGAACCTTGCTTTGACTCCAGTGGTTGCATGTTCAGTTGTAGTGTCACATTGGCATCTTTTCTGTCCTTTTTTCACAGTCTTCACCCATATATTCTCTGAGTTGCAGTATCTTTATTCTTGCATCTGTAATCATCTGTATCACAGGTAGCTTTTGGCTGGCTACTTCTGTCACTGCTGCCCAGGTCATCCCAATAAGGGACTCCACGGCAGACTGTGCACTGCTGAGCTCACTTGCAGCCCACTATTGTAAATGCCACTCTCTGCTGCTCCGCACAGACCAAAATGACCAAGTTTAAAGAGCTGACCCCCGTTATGTGAATATTTCAACTGAGACACAAGGACCAAAGTTGCCTTTTGGACCCGTAATCAGCTTTTTGTAGGACAATTCAATTTAGGTCACAGATAAGGAGGTAAGAGAACTCTGGTCCTGCCCGTAGTAGCAGGGCAGATAACTTAGACTGCATAGGATATAAAAAGATTGTTTTCCTTCTTGTGGAGGGTGCAGTGCAAGGTAAGTTCTGTATTTTGAAGTGTCAGGCTGAGTTACCTAAAACATCATTTAAAACCTAGGTGGGCATTTTTTTCTTCTATGGTGTTTTATATTTGTCAAGTTGAAACATTCCAATTTTGCCTTGAAAGTTTGTCATAGTGAAAACGCTCTTTGGCCTCTATTTGTAACAGCTAGATGTTAGGTAGAAGCAATATATTTTTTTCTTGCTTAAATAGCCCCAAATAATTTCTGTTTTATGTTATCTAGAAATCTGTTCTGTGTTCCCAAGATGAAGGAGAAAATTTTTTTTTTTTTTCTTGGACAATGAATCTGTGGGAAAAATTGCCTTTCACTTGTGCTTTTGTGCTGTGATTGTAAAAGTGCCTCTTAGGAGACCTCTTTCAAGTTTCTATTACCCCTTGGGGAGTAATGGTGTGGGGGATCACTTCTGGAAGGTATGTTTGTCACTTGTGCTAGCAGCTGACTGAAGATTTGGTGCTGCTCTTTCATTAATGCACAGCTGTCACCTGTCTTTCAGATACTTCAATGTGCGAAGCTGTTTGGATAGATACAGGCTGATTTAAAATTATTGCAAGACAAATGTGAATGAGAACCTTTCATACATATATATATATATGTGTATGTGTGTGTGTGTGTGTGTGTATATCTGTATCTATATATATCAGTTTGATAACCCTCACATAGACATCGAACGTTGCAGACTAAAGTAATTGTATAATATTAAATACTGAATGTTAAAAACAGGGCTAAAATATGCATATAATAAGGATGCTGAAATCTGTGATCTTGTGAGAGTGGAGTGCAGCTCTCTCTCTATAGCACTGGATTTTGTAGGCTCAGAATTCCCAGTGGCATTTGATTACCTACATCTTTTCAATACCCCAACCATAAATATCTCTTATTTCTTCTTGCCCTTACCCCTCTCCGTAACCCTTAACTATGTTAGTGTAAGTCAAGTAAATCTTAGTGGAAACATAGTAATGGATGAAAGTTACATCACCAGATAAGAAGTACCTTCAAAAATTGGGGCACTTTTGGATTTGCTCTAGATGGCTGAAGTTACAGAAAATTTTTTGCTGTTAATGATATTTGGAGGTTGAGATGGTGACTAAGATAGGACCAACTGTATTGAATTCAAAGGCTGTTCCTGCAGGGAACCGGAAGATAGTAGCTCTACCTCCCCTGTCTGAGAAAAATGTAAGTCTTGAAACTAAAATTGCACGTTGTTTCAGAGTGGAAGTCAGAGTTGTGGTGTTTTCGATTGCCAGGAGCAACTATTAGCTTTGGCCATCAGGCTTTTAAGGCAGAATTACAGATTTCTTTGTGTGGGATAGTAACTCCAGCAATTATGCATGGATTCCATGGATACCAGAGTGGATACAGAGGGAACAGCCAAAATCGACCTCAGCTTTGTCAAAAAAAAAAAAAAAAAAAAAAAAAAAAAAAGGGACATTTTTTTGTTTCTGAACTATAAGTATACAAGAGGAATTCATTCTTTTCGTACCAGGGTTGAAAAAAATACTAAATTGCAGACTACATGCATCTGAGGCTGAGTGCAGCAAGAATCAAATGAGACAGAGTTCCTTGTGAGGAGCATCCCTAAGTTCTCATTTGATTCCTTTTTTATTCCACTGCATTCATTCCTCATTTTCTTTCCCTGTTTGATATTCTGTTGGTACTACTTGGTCCTGGTTGCTATTTGCAGCAGGACTCTGCTTGCTGTGGGTTCAGATCCCATGACTTGCCACATGCTGTCTGGTCTGCAGTGGGTCTTAGAGGTGAGATGCACTGCAAACACCGAGAAGGAATTGAGAGCATCTGTAGACTGTCTCCGTGACACTTCAGTTGTACCTCCCTGCCAGTTGGTGAAATAGGGTCTGTTTCTTACCCAGAAACAAATGAAGAGCCATTATCCACCACCCATCTATTTTCACAAAGATTATGAATGTAAGCAGTTAAACTGCAGGTTGATGGAGATAATTTGTAAATATGGCTGTGTATAAACTGGCCTCTTAAATCAGGTGTTTTACTGTTTCAGGCAGTAAGAGTTTTTCAAACATGTTACATTTGCAGTGCTATATTATTTTGTCTTTCCCCACCCTTATTTTTTATTTGAGTGGGATTTGTCTTTCGGAAAGGTAAAATGGAGACCCAAAGGTGGCAAATGTGTTATGGGGATCCTAAGTCAGCTTTGGAAAGAGGTTCTCAAAGGGAAGTTTGACAGTCTGTTTGTCAGGGAAAGTGGATGCATTAGACGTCTTTTGTATTACATCAAAGAACAGAGAAAGGGTAGTAAAATAGTCAAATAGGTGCAACATTTTCCTGCTTCCCTGTGCATTTGGCGGTGATGTAGAATTCTGTACAAGCCAGTGCTGCAAAACACCCTCTATGGTACTAGACCCTGGAGGAATTTTAGAGGCAGTTACAGTCCAGTTAAAGTAAATCTCTGCGTGTTGGCAGGTGCTTCTCCTATTTTATCATGTTAGCACCTACAGCATACCCTGTACCATGAGCGGTTTATCAGTGTGGCAAATGGAACTGTTGACATAGGTATCTGTTATAAAAACCTATGTAATTGCAGCATTTCGAGGACCAGAGCAACAGTATATATAGCATAGAGATGGAGCAGTGCTATGCTAAGGTGCTAAACCACCTGTGTTTCCAACCAGTGTGCTAGGAAATTTTATCTGTTCATCTCTTCCTACTGGACCTATTTTTGCTATCTTTGCATACCACTGTGTTGTGCACTGTGCATGTGAGGCAGGCATATGCTCACATGAGGCACATAAGAGATGATTTCTTTTGGGGGATGTAATACAAAGTCTTTTTGTCACTAGACCAGTCTGTCATTGCTCGTCTCTGAGCAATCATAGGACAACTTGGGGATCTGACAGAATTAGCACTGAAAACAGTGAATCATTTAAAATACCAGCATTTTGGAAAGGATCTTGTACTTGATACAGAATTTAAATTCTGTGATTCTTTGAATGCTAATGTGGATTTGCAGCCCTTCTACTTGCTAAGAAAGCTTGACCTAGTAATACACAGGTGAAAACAATTCACTTACAGTGAATGTACCTACTGAAGATCAAGTAAAAGCAAATGAAGCACATCACTGAATTTATGAGAAATAAAGTTATTGGATAAAATTCTACAGTACATACCAACTCCATATGCTATCTTGGTAATGCTATAATTAAGCCAAAGAGTTGTGTCAAACTGGCCTTTTCCATCTGCTTTGTGATCTGCTCAGGGAGCAATTCAGAGAGAATGACAGCTGACCTCAAAACCGATGTGTTGGGTTAATGTATGTTCCACCAGAGCTGATACTTAAAGAAAGCTCATCCTCTTTCATCTACTGATATGAATTGTTCTTCATTTAATTAAAAAAAGCAAAATCTGGCTTGCTTTGAGGCAACCCTGTTCAAACTTTTGCTTTCAGTCAATGCCTCTTGGTATTAGCCGAGCCATTTTGGTGGCTCATAAAAATACTCTTCCATTTTATTTGCAGGGATGTAAACTGCAGTGTAGAGGCACAAGTTTAATATAGCACTGTTGGGTTTTTCAGTTTGTTTTTTATAGCTTTTGCCAAAACAAACCTGCTGATAGTGAAGTCTCCAAAGTTCAGTGTGAGTAATTGATATGTGAGACATGTGAAACACAGGCTGTATTTATAATACTAATTGATTTCATTTATTTTGCATCCCGTGTGAATTTCTCACTGGCAGTCTTGCCATTATCTTAATGTTGTTGTTTCCAGTAACACTCAGAAAAGTAATTTTAAAGGCAGGAGGTCTCTCACCACAGATGCATCAGGTGTAAAGCTTCCTTTCCTTGGAGGTGATCAAATTGGCTAAAGGAAACCCCATGGAATGGTATGGCTTAAAAAACAGAGCCTGTCCATCTGTTTGTATCTGTGTTACCTTGTGAGAGTCTGCTTAATGCTCACCCTCATGAGTGTCTGTATTCAGATAATGTGGGTATATTTTTATTGTGACAGAGAAGTTTGAAAAATGCTATTGCTGTAATCAGTAAAGTATCCAGAAGGTCATAATTGTTCCTGCAGAAGGATAGCAGGACCTGCTTGCCAGTGGCAAGCTGTGGTTAGACTTTCTGAATAGGAAGAAATAGTTTCATCTGCATGGTCAGACTGCTGGGAACCTCAAAACCTACGTCATATGTTAAAGCTCGTGGCAAACATCCAATCCTTGGAGACATTTAGATCTGTGTCTGGACTTCATATTTGGCAGCGCTGCTGTACCTTGAGCTGATGGGAATCTGCATGGCTTTTCACAAGCTGCCTGCCCTCCAACTGTTTAAAGCTAAACCCATCCACCTTAAAAGTGTGGCTCTTGCTCTGTAGTTAGTAACTGCCTCCAGTTTCTGTCTTCCTGTGAAACAGAAAAGATTTACCAAACCCTTACTTCTTTGCAGTCAGTGCAAACTGATCAAAAGAGACAAACCTAATGGGACTTCTCTGCACTTTCTGCTGATGTGGAGTAAGTAAATAGTAGTTGAATATTTTGATTTCTGACTCTATTGATGAGCAGAGTAAAAATATAAATGTCATTGAGAATGCTTTTAGTTTACTGTGGATTGCTTGGTGGCTTCTGCCTCTGTCTGCTGGGCAGAGAATCCTGGTGAATGTCCCTTCTGAGAAAGATCTGCAGATTTTTAGCACCTGTTTTACTTCAAAGTCTTCTTTACAACAGAAGTTGAGTCTTTTATCTGAGCCTTCCCAACCTGTCCTTCACTCTTCTCCCCTCCCTGCTGCTTTTTTAGCTTTCCTTTGGCTTTGCCATTTAAACTGCAGCCCAGCCCCAGTGATTTGCTGGAGAGAAATGCAGCTGGCAGTAGGGCTGATATCCCAGGACAGCCGCAGTACCCCGTGCTTGGCATCTCAGAAAGGAATTTTTCTGAAGTTTTCAGCAGCTTGACATTGGATGTTTCAAGTCACTGCACGCTGTGGGTTTTTACCAAGGCCTTTGTTCAAGCTAAAAGCAGCTTCAAGGTGAAATTCAGACAACAAAAATGTGAATGAAGCATGGTCACTTGTTTTTTTAAAAAAAAACAAAACAAAACAAAACAAAAAAAACCTTGTAGTGTGACTTACTGGGCAGAACTGTGTCTGGGAAACATTTTTCACTTGTGTTCTCTCTACTTTTCCTGTCCTGTCTTCTGAAACATGAATGAATAGATATCAGTTGTGTTATCTCAGTGTGTCTGTGCCCTCCCCAGTGCATAGCAGGGGTCTTCTCTTCAGCCCAAATTGTCTTAATTCTTGCAGAGGTGACAGAGATGCTCTGTGTGTGACCAAGTGCTGCCTCAAAAATCAGAAACATTAGAAGACAGCAGGGACCAGCAAGAAAGTCAGAATTTCTGACCTTCTGACACTAACCTTCTGACACCTTCCTGTGTTAAATACCAGGATGGGATACTCAGTGCCAGGCATCACAGGCTCAAGAGATACAGGAGGTGTGGTATTCCTGCAGAGTGTGGTATGTGTTGCATGCTGCCGTTTTGTGTGTGTTGAGGTGAGAAAGGCATTTTACTCCGTTGTAATTGCTCAGGGTGTGTTGGAGTATCTTAGTGTAATGTTTGCTCATAACACAATTTCCCACGTCTGCTCTTGGAAAAGCCATGTTGTGCCTCACAGTGGAAACTGCATTAGCAGTGTCATCAGTAATGCACTGCACCTTTTGAAGTGACTACAGCTGAAGCAGTGTGAGTGAGCAGGAGCACATGCCTGGGGTGACCCGTAGAGGCCTGCTGGGGGAGGCTGCAGGTTTGAGTGGTCACAGGCAGGTCACATCAGGACAGACAGTACCGTGATGCAGTGTCTGGCTGCTTTGCTTCAGCATTGGTGCAGAAAGGGAAGGGATGGGTGTCTCAGCTCTGGGTGGACATTACAAAGCTTTCGATCCAGTCTGTTAATTACACTGCAGTGGAGCTTTACCTGTCTGGGGCTCAGATTGCACTGAGGACTGTTGTTGGGTGTATTATGCAATGGTCTGTTATTTCAATGAAGTATTAAATAAAATTGTTTCCACATCAGGAAATAGGGAGATGACCTGCCACAATGCCTTAGTTAAACTTTCAAATATGCCTGAACCTACTGACCTTCAAGATACAGTACAAGGCTCATCTTTTCCTTTTCCTTCAGACCTTTGCCAGATGGGATGGCCGAAGGCTCCATATCAGTGTGCGGGGGATGGCCTCTTAATGCTGTCAGTGTCATTTAAATATTGATCAGAGCATGCAAAGGGACTGTGTGATGGCTGCTGTGAGAGGTTAGTGAGCAGAGTCCCTGTAGGCTTTTCTCTGCTTCGTCGAGCAGAAGGAGCCCATGTAACCACTGGCTGCTCATGGGTCAATGCCGCTACGCAAGACCAGCCTTGCACGGTGCTGGAGCTGTGAATCATCAAGCCCATGCAAGGAGATTGCTCTGCATCTCGGGAGGGGAAGCCTCAGCCTTACCACTTGCTTAGCAGGGCCTGTACTGACAAGGTGTGGTGGGGACATGGTGCAGGCGCCACCAGACCCACTGCAGCCTAGTGCCTTGGCAGCAGTCCCAGGCTCAGCTCTTCCCAAGTGCAGCACAGGCCTTTTGAGCCAGAGGTGCAGCAGGTTGAACCGCTTGCAGTGCAGATCTGAACACGTGAGAGTGAGCTGGTGCTCTCCTGTAAGGCTCAGGATCTGTATGTCTCCCTTGAGACTGTTCATTACCTTGGGGCATTGTGTGGGGCCATGCAGCCTCTTCGCTGCTGTGTGTGCCCACAGGCTGCCAGGGCCACACAGCAGGACCCAGGTGCCTTGGCTGAAAGGTTACATCCATTTGTAATAGCAAAACTGCTTTAATGCCCTTCCGAGTGCCCTCCTACTCATACTTGCAGCTGCAGCCTCTGAAGTTTCTTGGGAAAGATTGGGTCCTCCAGAGGAGGATTTTTACCCACATGGTGCCCACTGTGGAGGTATACACAGCATGGACAGGTCACTCTGCCAAGTGAGGTTCACTGACCGCACAACTTGAGAGATTCACAGTCCCCAAACTCGTTACAGAAGAACTTACCCAAAGCCTCCTGCTCCTCAGCTGGCAGTCCTGGGAAAGAATGGTCTCCCTCTTCTCTCTCTTCTCCCTCTTAAGTACTTTGTGCAGGATGTAGAACGAAAAAGAAAAAACGTGACGATTAGGATTAAGAGTGGAGATCTTGCCAGTTACAGTAATACTGTGGATTTTGTGTGTCCCTTTACTCTGGCTTCTGGTACTGCAGGACTACGGGCATACACCTAAGCTAAAACAAGGTGAAAAAAAGGCAGTTAAGCTTTAATTGGGGTCGTGATTCACTTCAGGTATCTATTTCACTTTGAAAACTGTTTTACTGCGTGTTGGTTTTTTGGTTTTTTGTTTTTTTTAAAAAAAAAACAAAAGCAAAAACAAAACAAACGAAAGACTCAGGTTTTTTTTTTTCCCTTGCCTATTCTGAAACACAGATGAGGACAGCCAGCACAGACTGGAGGAGAAGCAAGCTGTGGGGGCAGCAGGGAACCTAAAGGGCATGGCCAGAAGCTGCTGCTAGCCCAGACAAGCCACTGCTTCATGCTCACTGGTGCTGCAGTCTAATAGGATAGTGAGAGCGGCTGGTGGTGGCTGTTAGGCTTCCTTCTGCTCTCAAATGAAAGTGAAGTTGTGCAAATAGCTTGCTGTGACATGTGAAAACCTGGCTTGCAGCCCTTGAACTCCACCGTGATAGATGTGGAGATACAGCAACCTGTTTTGGAGAAGTGTGGCTGCAAGTAAAATTTTGTGGCAAAATTTACCCTGAACCATAAACATGACTCTGGGATGTATGAACAGTTGTCTGGAGCCCTGCAAAGTGTCCCAGCTCTGTGAAAGTTATGTGCCACAGCTGGCACTCACCCACTAGCTGCAGGAAATGTGCAGATCAGTGAGTTTCCACTGTACTTGTGAAAAATCTTCACTGTTTTCGAGCTGTAACTTCATGGATGCAGTGCACTGCAGATGGAATCCAGTTACTATATTTTTAAGGGACAGAAAGTGATGCATGGCCTTTGATGTGAATTGAGGATGGAAGCTTCAAAATAGAAATAAAAGATGCAGTGTGAAAAAGAAAGGCCAAATAAGTAAGGTTCCTGTGTTTCTTCATGGAGAGCCAACATTGGAAAAAAACCAACCAAACTCAGTCTAGGTTTAATTTTTGTTCTTATTGTTAATATTTTAACCTGGAGACTGAGAAAGCCGTGAGCAGGATGCTCTTGCAGTGAAACCTGTAGACTGCAGATTTGTGTTCAGATCCCTTCACTTACCATTACTGACACCAAGAAGTGTCCCAACAGTGTCTTTTTTAAAGAGTTATTGTCTATTAAAATATGTTCTTGCCTTGGAGCTTCAATATTTCTATTTTGTTCAGGAAACAGGGCTAGTTATTATTTCCTTTTATCTACTTCCCTTTATCAGGCTTCTATTTTCCTGGGGATAAGCCTATTTTTATCTGTTTGATAAATATCTAGGCATGGCCTGCTGTGGTTTTTATTCAGCATACTAAAAGGTGAATGTCAGTAATAAATACACTGAGGAGATGACCAAGTGCTGTGTGGCTAAACCTTGGTGACTGTATGAGTACCAGTTTGCCTGCATGCTTGAATTGCAGAACTGAGACTTTCTGAAAACTCTTGTGCATGTTAAAAATGCTATCTAGGAAAGGATGACCATTTTGTCCCCTTTCTAAATGCGGTTACAGCGTCACAACAAGATATTATTTCTTCAGTTGCTGGAGTTCCCCAAGACTTTATCTTTCCAGCTTCATTCAGTTCCTCTGCTGAGACTAGGAGTTAGAGGTACTGCTGCTCAGTGTGCTTAGGTCACTGCCACATGTGAAAGCATGGAGACATTGCACGTGTAGAAATGAACTTCCTCCATACTATCCATTTTAATAAACCAACATTGTGTCAGCAAGGCTATTGGCCAGATGACACAGTCAGGTTTAAAATGCAAATATGCTCTGTATAAGTAAATTAACAATAAATTAACGCAGTAATTAAAAAGTGGCCTCCCACATATTCACATGGCCAGCTATTAGCGGTTGGGAGGGAATTGCTGTAATTCATTGCCAAGTGGCGTAGAATTACAGAAAAGGCAGATGGAAAATGTCATGTTAGCATCGTTGTTTTCAAGTGTTAGTGTTAACAAAGCTCTTTTGACAAAGTCTGTGCAAGATAATTTTTTTCTGACAAAAGAAAATCAGAATTGAAGCTGCATCTTTAATGGCCAAGGGATTTTGTTAACATATTAATCTTGCCTCTGAATGACGGGCAGGCTTTATCTCCTTGAGAAAGCTGTCCTAGGATAACTTTCACCATTTTGGGGTATGTAAGGCTGGAGGAAGCCTGGCTTTGGGAAAACTGGGGACAATGATCTTCAGTTACTTTTTGTAGGAGGTCTTCTTTCATTTGCAGCTGAAAGATTAAAGAGCATAGCATTTGGTCTCACCTGACAATAAAACTTCTGTCAAAGATCTAAAGAGACTTGGTAAATTTACAGACATAATGAATGCTCGAATGATTCAACCATCTCCTTGTGAAACACTGTCCTTTTCATCCCCAAAGAAATGCCGTCTCTCTTGTACATCATTCCACTAGGGAAGCTTGGGTGTGTACAGCCAGAATACTTTCCATTGTTCTCTCTCTGCACGAATGTGACAATCCACCTGCAAGCAGAAAGGAAAGGGCAAGGTGCTTGTAGGAATTCTCACAAGAGTGTTTTAAAACGGGGCAAACACTCATCTGAAGGCTCTTGGGGAGGAAGGCAAACTCAGACGTCCAAGTTTTGAAGTTTTTACTGGTGTACAGAGTGCCTATGAACCTAGTTAAACTTTGTGCCTTGCAAACCTACCCTAACCCGTTGGAGACGCGAGGAAAGCAAACCAGAACAACAAAACCAACCGAACAAAAAAAAGCTTGGAAGGCTGCTACTTGTGAAAGGCTTGGAAGTCAGAGGTGATCTACTAACTTTATTCCTTCAATGTGGGCAGTGGTAATTAAAATCTACAGGATGTTAAGTACAAGGATGCACACTGAGCTCCATACAAACTGATGTGCTAGGAAGCACGTTTTAAATTACAGTTGTTTGAGCTGTGGTCCGTAACACATCAGAGTGACCTCTGCAACAGCTATGAAAAGACTGAAAAGAAACAGTGCTGTATAGAATGGAATCAAATAAGATAATAATGCTAAAATTTAGGCTAATTTTGATGTGAAAATCACTATGGCAGCGGAGTAACAACTGTTTATTGCTTTCTTCAGATCTAGCTTAGGTTATTCTTCAATCTAGGAATATTTCAAGTGCCAACTGATGCCCTCTTCTGATAATTCTTAGTTGCTTTGGCTTAGATCTAAACTGGAACTGGATTTACAGAAGAAACTGTTCTCATCTGCACTGCTCTCCTACACCATCACTGTTCTGTGGTACCTCTCACAGGAGGGCAATGTACTCTGGTCACATTTGCATGGGGTAGAAAGCAGTGGCTCATGTCGATCTCCAAGGAATTTTATTGAACATTACTAAAACACACGGTTTAGAGAAGTAATTTTATTAATTGTTTCCTTAAGATCCATTAAGGGATGCAATTCCAGCAGTTTCCTTCTTTTAGTCATACTTTAGGGAATACTGCAGTTTAAAACAAACACATGCTCATGATTATTAATTTACTTTATAATTAAAGAAAGAGGAGAACAAAAGTACAAAAGCAACTTAGTGTACTTCAATTACAATTTCCTTCTCTCCAGTGAAAGTTCTTCCCAGAGATTACTTGTTTGAGAGTTGACTTGCCTCTGGGAGCTCTTCTTTTAATGCACAATGTCTAAAGCAATATTGCTTTCAAAATGAGTTGAAATCCTGGCTCAGGGCACTCTGGACTAGATCTACGTTTTGGTGTGGCAAGAGCAGACTGTTAGAACAAAGGACAGAAGTGCCCTCATGTCTACGTGGTATGTGGTTTGTGGGGTTTCGCTTCAAACCAGTTTGAATCCTGGGATTCTGCTGATGCCTGGCATTGAATCTCTTCCAACCTCATCTCTGCTTTGGAGCGATTTGAAGACCAGCTACTGACTTGGACCCATTTCCTTCTGTTTGGGGTGGGAATGCACGTGTGTGCCTCCAGTGGAGCTTCCGGGCTAATGAAATGTAGTTTCTATACACTAAAACCCACTTTGTAGATTGAACTGAGAGTTGGGGCTTTTCAGTCTGGAGAAGAGAAGGCTTCGAGGAGACCTTATAGTAGCCTTCCAGTACCTGAAGGGGGCCTACAGGAAGGCTGGGGAGGAACTATTTACAAGGTCTTGCAAAGACGGGACAAGGGACGGTGGGTTTAAACTGGCAGAGGGGAGATTTAGACTGGATGTTAGGAGGAAGTTCTTTACAGTGAGAGTGGTGAGACACTGGAATAGGTTGCCCAGGGAGGTTGTGGCTGCTCCTTCCCTGGAGGTGTTGAAGGCCAGGTTGGACAAGGCCTTGAGTGCCCTGTCCTAGTGGGAGGTGTCCCTGCCTATGGCAGGGAGTTGGAACTAGATGATCCTTGAGTTCCCTTCCAACCTTATCATTCTATGGGAAGACGATGTTAGGATTTGATTCAAAACTACACTGCTGCTCTGGATTGTAATGATAAGTGGGCAAGATGACCAGAATGATATGAAGGTGGACAACAGCAGCATGTCTGCTGGGGATCACAAATAGGCAGATACTAAGAGACAGATGAAGTTTTATTCAGTTATTTGTTATTTGCACAGTCTTGGAGCAGGTGAAATGAATGTGCATGGGTGGCTTTTATTAAAAATCAGTGCATCTCTTTGCAAATCTGTTTTTTCCTTTAACAAAGCTAAAAGTGACATCCAACAATGCAGACAAGTTTCAACAAGTATTACCTCCTCTGTGACATGTCGTGGTGAACCGCATTACAAATGCAGTGCTGTATTGGGATTATGATGCTTGTTGGTACTGTATAGGGGAGCTTTACATGTTTGTTTTTTTAAAATTATTATCTTGGCATTCATGAGGTTTGTTTATTAGGAGAGCCGTATTTACATCTCTTGTGGTTTTGCTGTACATGGAAGAATTTTTTTTCTTTAGAGTTTGTGAGGAATCAAACACTACCTTTTGTCATCAGTACTACATGGCTGCCAATATGTAGCACTATCACAGTGCTTTGAAGTGCTTCCAAGCAGCTCTATGACTTGAGCAGTGAATCTGAGCAGATAACCCACCAGGGTGGGAGCTGCAGTAGCAGGCTGGGGACTTGGGCTCCCTCCAAGCAAGTTTGGTTTCAGCAACTACAGAGGGAATTTGACTACTTGCGGCTTTTAAATTTTTAGCACTTTCAGGTATCTCAGCAAATGAACTGAATATTCCTTTTGTTCTGGTGGGCTTTATCTGGAGCTTTAATTAACTGTGAAGTGACATACTGTTTGGACTGGGTCCAGGCATATTTACTTCTTATATTAGTTAAAAAGCCATTTGAACCTTTTCTAAGGAGTTCTTAGTGAAGCAACTGGATTTGGTAAGCTGATGAAATGCAGTCAGATAATTACCTGTGTGCGGTCACTGATGTCCTATATTTAAATGTCGCAGGATCACAACACTGTATTCCCAAACTGTACTGATATGACGAAGCATCTTGCAATTGTATAAAATAGTGTTTGGATGAAAATATATGAAAACTAGCAAATTTTCTACCCATTTAAGAACTTTACAAGGAGTGCATATGTCTACTCTCTCATGGCAATACTGATTTTTTGGGTACTTACTGTGTAAACCTACAGAACGTTCATATGAGAATTTTTCAAATAATTAGTTACTTGAACCTAAAATAGGAACATTGTTTAATAAATAATAAAGGGAAGCAGAATCCATTTCCATTTTACAAATGAAGAATAGATTATAAACCTCAGAGTTGTGTAGGTGTTTAACTGGTGTATGGAATGGTTACTTCATTACTTTTCATGAGCTGTGCCTCAGAAACTGTAATTTCTTTACTACCATAAACAATTCACCCAAACCTGTGATTAAAGGCTTGAGGAATGTGTAGTTAGCTCATAAAAATATGTACATAAATTTTGCTGATTCATTGCACTGTAATGCACATCCTTATTTATTATTATAAATGAATCTTTAATGTAGCTCATGCAAAGTCTTAAATGAGTGCCATTCTTTTTCATTAGGTAGCTCTTTAAAATCAATAATGTTTTCTTTAAGGGAAAGCTTTGGCTGTTACTAATTTAAATCTCATTAACTTCTGCCTTTTTTTTCCTAAGGTTCAATTGGAGCTACATTTTTCATTTAGATTTGAAGCTGCAGGGTACATGTAATTCCATTTAAAAACCTAAGGTAGGCAGGAATACTGTTGAGTTAACAGTAATTTAGAGAATGAAAAATTCAGAATATTCTGCATACAGCCTGCTCTTGTCATTGAGAAATAAATGGTCTTCCCAACGCAGAGTTCGGAGATGCACAGCTGTTTGAGAAATCTTTTCCAAATTAATACAAAGTTTGTGGAAACCTGTATGTGCAGTGAAAGTTTGTGACTCTTCCTCAGGCTCAGCATTGTAACCCCAGTCCCCTCTGTCCATGCCTGTGTTTGCATTGTCTTTTGTTTTGGGTCTAGTTGTCTTTCCTTCTGTCCTTCAAGTATGTCTTCTGGTTTCCTCTGGGATAGAGTTGAGTTTCTTCCTAGTTGGTGGTAGTGCTGTGATTTGGATTTAGTGTGAGAACAAACACTGGTTTGGTTCTTTCTAAGTAGCACTTAGCCTAAGTCAAGGATGTTTCAACTTCCCATGATCTGCTGGTGAGATGTGCACAAGAAGCTGGGAAGGAGCATGGCCAGGGCAGCTGTCCCAGACTAGCCAAAGTGGTATTCCCTACCCTGGAGTGTCATGCCCAGTCTATCAACTGGGAGAAATTAACTAGGAGAGGCTGCTAGCTACTTGGGGACATGGATCAGTGGGTGGTGAGCAATTGCATCCAGTATCAGTTGTCTTTCTTGGGTTTTACTTCTCTCTGTTTTTGTTATCTTCCTTTTTGTTACTATTATGATTATTGTTATATTTTAAATTTTTGTTATGATATTGTTCTTATCTGACAGCTCTTACAAGTTTTGCTTTCGATGCTCTTCCCCATCTCATTGGGAGGGAGGAGGAGCCGATGAGCAGCTGCATGGTGTTTGGTTGCTGGCTGAGGTTAAAGCATGACATGTGTTATCTGTGCTCTCTAGAGTGCCAAGACTATTTTTGAATATATGCAAATAGAAGCAAAGAACTGCAGGGTCCTTTATGCCTGCTCACTAGATTTGCATTTTATAACAGGAGGCTACTACACAGAGAGGCAGCCCAATAGCGACTGGGCTATTAGTGATGCTTTTCATTATCTCAAATTTGTAGCTCATTAATGAGGCTGCATTTACTTATCTTCCTTACCGAAGACACACTGATCAGTCTCAGGGAAGAGGGAAAAAAAATCCAACTCATTATTTTGATGATATACTTTGAAATATTTAGTATTAAACAATAGGGGAAAATTGCATTTAAAATGTTTATGCAGCCCTGGGCAGTCTGGAGATTGAGAACTTAGTACAGCTCTTCAAAAGAGCTTGGCTGGAAGAGTTCTGGCACAATGTTATTCATGGCACATATCAACATGAACACATTACAAGCAGTGGTTATTTTCAATTATGTAAAATCAGATGAGTCTTTAGAGGGATTAAAACGAGATTTGTAATGGCTTAGGAGAATTCTTAAAACTGACAATTTGACACAGCATGATTTCAGATCATGTGAAATCTGGCAGAAGGAAATTTATATTTCTGTTTGCAAAGATTCTATTTCAAGTCATCACGATGGAAATATTTACAATGAAGACATAATAATGTAATTAATATGCAAATGATTCCAACTGCATTTCTTACACTGTCAACCTCACAGTGAAATACCATTTATTTCACATTTGACACATGAAAAAATATGATTGCATTTGTAATATTCTTATTTTTAATAGAAATGTAATGCTAAATATCTTCATCTTTGAAGAACTTCTCTTTATCATCAATTCAGCAGTTTGTATGATGTCCACATCACTTTACTTCTGATTCATACCCCTGGTTCTAATACAGTTCTCTATATTTTATTCTCCTTCTCCTTTCACAGAGAGGGTTTGCTGCAGGGGATGTGCTCCCAGGAGTGTTGGCACCCAATGCTGAGGCAGAGTACAGAGGTTGTGTAGGGTCCACTGACCTCCATGACAATCGATTGCCATCCACACCTCTAAATCTGCACCTTGTATTTTTTGAAAACAAGACCAATTTGCTTCCATCAAACATTGTTTAAAGCTTGATGAAAGACAATTCAAAGTGCTTGTTTTTGTGGGTTTGGGTTTTTTTGGTTTTTGTTTTGTTTTGTTTTGTTTTTTGGTGCCCTGGAACATGTGAGAAACCTCTCACTTCAGTTCTTTGTCTATAGCCCAAAATCCCTACCCTGAGGTCATATATCTCCTGTGTGCTTTTTCCCCTCCGGCAGGGAACAGTCTGTTTTCCTCTTCCTTCAGATGTAGAGCTGGACAGATGACAATTCTGTTGTCTGAGCTGAAAAATCTGTCATCATGAACGGAAAAAAATAATAATAAAATGGACTGAGTTGAAGTAAATAGAACATTTTAAACAGGAAATGCATCTGTTCACACTATTTGTTGAAATTAATCCCTCTCTTCATCCCATCCCCAACTTCCTCACTGAACACTATTTGCTAAATTCAACTCGAATTTAGCAAGGGTGGTGAGGAGCTGATGGGGAACTGATGGATAGGAGATACCCAGCCCTGAACTCCCTAAGTCTGCTGCAAGGAGCAGGGGACAACCTCCCTGCCCTGTGCAGGGACATGAGTATTCAAGGTGCTAATCAGTTGGAACTCCTCAATCAGTTGGAGCTGCTAATCATTTGTAACTTGAGTTACAACAGCCAGGCTCAGAAATGGACAGAGTCTTTGTGAAGGGGATTGATGGAAGAGTAAGCTCTGTTTTTCTGTCCTGTCTTCCTTAGTCATTGTGATTTTTTTTTTTCCCAGCTTAGGATTTTAAGTACTGATTTTCCATGTTTTAAAGTGTTCTTTCTTAAGTGGAAAACAGTGGTTTTCTTTAGGGTGATCCCTACAGAAGTAAATCCAGGTGTAACAACATCAACACCTTGTTGTATTAATAATTTTAAAATAAAGCACTTGGCCTCAGACTGATGTGGCAGTCAGTTCCCAAGGCTGGGAAAGTATGTGATGGCTGGGGGTCAGGTCACAAGGCTGGGAGTGAGCAAGAAGCATGACAGAAAATGAACACTCTCCACGGTGCTTGCTGAGTGTTCAGTAACCAGTCAGTACACGAGGAGAGACATTAATTGAAGTGTTTTCCAGTTATGTAATTTTTCTGGTTTATCAGTAGCTCAGGTGGAGGCTTTTAGGACAGTTTTTCAGAGTTGCCTTCTGACATGGAGCTGTGATGATTTAATAAAGGTGAGCTGATGGGTGGTGGGGCCGCGATTGAAGCACGTGGTAATGTCCAAAGAAAGGCCTCAGGTGCCAAAGGCTCCCCTCCTGCATCCCAGATCTCAGCTTTCATCTTTGCTTGGCCTCAGCCTGGAGCTCAAGCATCTCTCCATCTTCCCATCCCTCTCTTGGGTGCAGCTTGATGAAACATGTAGCAGCTGCATGTTTTGCAGAGAGTTGGGGCGGTTGCGGATGACAGGAGGCCCATGAATAAAACACAGACCTGTTTGTTTTCTGCTGTTCAGAGCAAATGATGTATTAGTAATGAAGTATTTGCAGTTAGTCGCTTTTGCTTACTAATAAATGAAACATTCCTGCCACCAGCTTTGTTTCTGACTCGATAAGTTCCGGGGAAGTGTGAGGAAAAGGCTAGAAGCTAGGCTGGTTCGGGGGGCTCTATCTGCTTTATGATGGTTCTTATTTAAAGATAAATAGTTGTCTGCTCTGTGGTGACTCGAAGTAGTGCTGGTTTCTGTGTGATTTCGGTCAGCCCTTGGCCCTGCTCTGAGTTTACTGAGTCAAGGCTTGGGAAAATGACCATGAAGCAGATGAAATATCCCTGAATGTGCTCAGGAATGTCCCTGAGAGGAGACTGAGAAGGGTTGCAGTGCTGGTGACAGGGCCTGTTCAGAGCCACCACTCAAAACCAACCTGGAAGTGGGTTGGGATTTTGGGGCATCTGGCAGACAGGGCATGCTGCTATCACAGCTCCCTTTTCACAGTCTGTGTTTGAGAAATGAAGGTGCATGTGTTCCCATAAATGTGCCCCTTAATTTCACTGGAGATACATTGCTGGGGTGTGTGGAGCTGCTGGTGGGTGCAGTGCTGCAGGATGTTGCACAGGTAGGTTTTAGAAAGCATATGCAAAATGTGCTGTGTTATGGAGCATACTACTGTGTTACCACTTGCTGCTTTACCTAGAGAGACATTTGTGTAACACAGGTTGCTCTTGTAATGGTCCATTTTTCAATTATCCTTCATTTTGTCTTTCTTACACGCAGTTACAATAGCTTGCAATAAGGATACCTCTGTTTATTTTAAATAGAAACAAAACTTTTAGAAGAGCATTTACTGTTTAAAAATAACTCACTTTGAAAGCACTTCACAATTCATCAGTTAGAGGCACATTTTAATCAAATTAATATTTCTCTTCATGGTTGTCCAATAAAAGAAAATATTGTTTTGATTTTTGAGCGTTTATTTTACCGAAATGAAAATCAGTCTGTTCTGTGGTCAGGAGAGCTACCAATTTAGATTCCACTGCATGATGAATTAAAATGAGAGAAGGAATTACAACCTAGGTTAGGGGTTGGGTCACAACCTTTTCAAACAGAGGTCCACCTGTTGTGCTAGTAGAAACGGTTAATTGGCTTACTGCAACTGAAATTATCTGTGCCAGATAACAGGAGGAATGGCATAGCCATTGTAAAATGGTAACCTTGTTAGATGTCCAAAGGTAGATGTGTGAGAGACAAAGCAAACCACCAAGGCAGTTTATATGTTGCAAGTAACGTCAGATGAACTTGACTTCTTCCTTTCTGTGTCCCAACTTAAGGTTGTGCTCTGTCTGTTCGCTTTCCATCACCGCAGTGTGTTTATCAAGTACTTTGCAAATGTTCAAAGCCCAAAACATTCATTCTACCTATCGTGTTTATGATGGAGAGTTTAGTAAAGCATGTAGTTAATCTTCTAATGGACTGGCCGCCTCTTTGTAAGGCAGAGAATACATGAGTGATGAGTTGGGTAGAAGCCTGTGCAGCTAGATGCAGGCATTTGTGTGCAAAGCCCCTTTTATGTGTCTGTGTATTGTGAACAGCAAGGGCTGTGTTGGTGGCAGGGCCAAATTATTGGGGTCACATAGATGGAAGAGGCCTCTATATCTATAGATAATAGCTTGGGAGAGGCCTCTGGAGGCTCGGAGTCTATGCTCCTCCTCTGAGGCCTGGCATGGTGCCACAGTTGGCAGTGTGGGCAGGGCAGGCACCTTGGTCAGAGCTGCCTATGGTAAAAAGGGAATTTGGACTGCCATAAATGTCCTTGTTGAAATGCTCTGGTGAGTAGTTGCCTAAATCTTGCACAAATACTGTGTAGCTCATTCACAAGAATAACTGAGTTCTGCTTTCCTCCTGTGGTGGAGTTTGATGCTGTTGTTAGGCTTTTCTCATCGTCTCCTTGATCTCTTTTTCTTTTGAGCAGTTTTCCTCTGCCAGAAGTGAGATGTAGCGAGAACCCGTACAGCAGACATGTCATTCAAGGGTTCTCCTGTCCAGACAGTAGAAGAAACGAATTTGAGTGGCTGTTTTCCATAGGGAGTCCAGTCTGGCTCCCTAAGCTCATCCAAAGCAGATAATCCAACTCAAACTGCCCACATTCTTGAAAAATGGATGAAAAATAAAATAATCTTGTGTGTGTACACCAGTCCCTCTACCCCATGGGGACCAGGAATTCCATAGTTTTTTTCTCTTTACTTTTAAATTCTTATTATTCATGTCTCTTTCCTGGAATTCCCCACTGGAAATAACAAGCTGTGGATAAAGAGTTTCCCAGTTGAGTGATTACTTGGAACTGCAGTTACCTGCTCTGGGATCTAGTTTCCATTTACTTTACCTTCAGTAACTTTATTCAAAGGATCTAGTGAAAAGAGACTCATCAATTATTGAAATAAACACATCTTTGTTTCCAGAATTTGCATGGTTCTAAAGACTTGAAAACACAAATGTGTGAAAGTCTCCATAGGTTAATGTGGTTGGCTGGAGAATATTAAAACCATTCTGGAGAGTATCCTTAAAGAGTTTATATATAGTCAACAGTATTTAAAATATTAATTGCATATACTTTCAGGTATAAAGTGTATTTCCAGTGTGTTGCTCCTTGCCCCAAATTTTTATTTATAAATAAAATGGAATCATAGAATCATAAAATCATAGAATGGTAAGGTTGGAATGGACCTCAAGGATCATCTAGATCCAATCCCCTGCCATAGGCAGGGACACCTCCCACTAGTACAGGTCACTCAAGGCCTCTTCCAGCCTGGCCTTCAACCCCTCCAGGGAGGGAGCAGCCACAACCTCCCTGGGCAACCTATTCCAGTGTCTCACCACCCTCACTGGAGAGAACTTCCTCCTAACGTCCAGTCTAAATCTCCCCTCTTCCAGTTTAAACCCATTGCCCCTTGGCCTGTCTTTACAAGACCTTGTAAATAGTCCCTCCCCAGCCTTTCTGTAGGCCCCCTTCAGCTACTGGAAGGCTACTACAAGGTCGTGAAGTCTTCTCCAGGCTGCAGACCCCCAACTCTCTCAGCCTGCCCTCGTAGCTGAGCTGCTACAACCCTCCGGTCATCTTCGTGGCCCTCCTCTGGACCCATTCCAACACTTCCATGTCCTTCCTGTGCTGGGGGCTCCAGAACTGCACACAGTACTCCAGATGGGGTCTGATGACAGCAGATTAAAGGGGCAGAATACCCTCCCTTGCCCTGCTGGCTGCACTGCTCTTGATGCAGCCCAGGAGTCAGTTGGCTGTCTCAGTTGGCTGGTTGGAATATTTTCAGTCTATTTTACTTATGACTTAAATCAGTTGTTATTTTCCATTTTCCTAGATACTGATTCTTGTTTTCTTTTTTCAGTCCAAAGATGGAAATGTCTAAAGGCAGTTCTGTGTAGCAAAGGAGTATCAGAGATACAGGGAAATCCATCTTTGTGCTTTTCTATTGTTTATTGACTACCTTGAGAATCCACAGAGCTGAAAAAGGCAATATTCATTGTAGAAAATGTTAGGAAAAATATATTTTCCCTTTTCTGGGTCTTAGGAAATGAAGATATTGTTATTGACTAGATTCTGTGGACCTTGGGGTTTATATAGGTTTCAGAGCCTGAGCGAGCAGAGAATTTGGAATACTTAAAGTTTGTAGTGGTGTTTGCACTGAGTTGTTGGGTTCCTGAGTTGATTGGTTGTGGAGTTTAAATTCTAGCATTTAATAGGAAAGTTTTGTTACCCATTCCATCCCATAACTGATCCGTCTGCTCCAACCTAGAGCAACATCCTTCTCTTTTAAAATAAAGTTTGCTTGCAAGTGGGATACAGAAAAGAAGGGAGATATGCTAAATTTCATGTTATTGTTTCGTGGCTGACTTTGAAGAAATGAAGATTCATTTATAGATCCCCAAACAAGGAAAGAAATGTAGCTGTTCAGGTGACTTGTTCACTGCAGATCATCTGCTTGGCTTCTGTGCAAGCAAAGATGAAGGCTGGGCAGAGGCAGGAGCTTTGTACATTAACTTTTCCACAGCTCTTCCCAATCTGCCTGCCCCAGTGCAGCAGTGGACTGCAGCAGGTAGGACAGGGGCCAGGTGAGGCAGGAGGGACTGAGAACACAGAACAGACTAGGACACATTTCTTAAACCCCTGTCTTGGACTTCTCAAAATATGTGAAAGAATGAAGCCACGAAGATGGTTCCCTTCTTGTTCATGACTTGGCTCTACTGCTATCGATTTTCAAGGTGCCTTTTGCACTGTTTTTTAATGTGGTGACAACCACAGAGAATTAAGGCATTACACTGAATATTTAAAACCAAACCACTTCATAAGTTCCAATTTCTCTATTGTTAACTTCATTGCAGACTCGTTCAAAATCTGCCAGATATTGAAGTGATTAGGAGATCAAGGTCACAAAATACTCATTTTTTAGGGTAAATATACTGCATTTTAAACAGTTGCTTTAATGCCCTCTTCTTTCTCTGTGCTCAGCAAAGCAATCCACTCAAAGTAAAGAGCACAGCTTTGGAAGGGCACTTCAGGTCCATCTGTCTCCAGGAACATCTGACTTGGAAAAAGTAGCAAAGAATATGATGAGACCAGAGATTTCCTTTCTGTCACAGAATGTGTTTCAGAACTCCCTGTCTCCAGCAAAATCTAACCTGCCAGCTGTGATTTGCTCTTCTTTCCATCAAACACGCATACTCAAAAAGCCCTGTGCTAAGGTGCCACCTGAAAAGCTGGCTCTGACAAGTGCTACAGGATGAAATGCCACTGTCCAGTAACAACTTCTGACACTACTTCAGCATTTTTGTTTCTCAAGTATAATTTCTAAGTCTTGACCTCGTTAATATGCCGTAGCTTCCGGAAGCTGAGAATTTATTCAGGGTCCAAGCTGTTTTTTCCTCTCCCTAGAGAATTTTACAGATTGGTAATCTACTAGTATGTTCCTCCTTTTGCATTTTCAGTGTGAGACTGAAATGCTTCTGGCTCCATATGCATATGTAAGTCAGGACAGAGCAATCTGTAGTTATTTAGACCTCTGGCAGTGTATATTTACAGTTTGTTTGACCTCAAAGGAAATTATGAGTGTTTGGCTGGAATATTTGACATTTTAGTTGGGTTGTTTAGCTGTGGTTCATAAGAAAAGCTGGTCAAAAGAAATGAAGCATATACAAGTTTTAAAAACCTTTTAGCTCATCTTACAGAAATTTGAAGCCTTGATCAAAATTTGGAAAAAAAATCAGCTAATGCATAAAGATAAATAACTGCATTTTTCCTTTTTTATGAGCCACATTTGAGAAATATTTGCATGTTACTAAATTTAGTGAAGTGTTTTTGAACTCATCGTTATTTGATTTAGAAATTTGGGAATATTTGCACTTTTATGTCTCTTGAAAGTGCCAAACTTTTTAATCAGTAAGCTTAAATGGACTAAATCTTGTTTGCAAATGTTCAAAATTTGAGATCAGAGTAGAGAAACTACAAAGTCCTGAGTGATCCTTTTCTTAGATGTTGTGTTTCTACAGCAAGATCCTCTTGGTTGATGATTGCCAAATCTAAATGTTGCTGTGGTAGAAATGAATTATTTACTTGTTAACAGAGTAGGCGAAACATTGCAAAATCCACCCAGCTTGAATCAGGATAAACTTTTTTCTTTTCTCAAGTCCGAAAGTGGTTTTTCTAAGTGGTCTTCATCTCTCACAGATACATCTTTCTTTTATTTGCTGTATCCCTCAGAGGACAACTATTTGAATTTTTTTTATTTTTTTTTTCTAAAATGCAGTTTAAAATGAGAGCATAGTCAAAAACTAGTATTCACTCAAGGGTGAAACTAACTCACACTCACTGCAGACGCTTTATCTGTTTCCTGTTCCGTTCCTCCCTGCTTGCTATGTGAGGTTGGCCCCTGTGCTGCTGCAGGCCATCCTCTTTTCCTTTCTGAAGTACAGCCGCTGTAGGCTTCTCCCCTGTAAAACTGGGTACCTTGCTCTCCATGTCAAAGATATCACCTCAGATATCTTTAGATAGCTGGATTTTTGTTAATTGTTTGACCATCTATTTTGGTAGGTCAGCTAAGCTGAGGGCGCTCTACAAACCAAGATCTCACCTGATTTTGGAAGCGTCATGGTGGCTTTGAAGAGTGCACAAAGTTGTCAATGGAGTGCTTTGTTTGAAATGTGGTCTCTGACCAGCAGATATATTTCTATATATTTGTGTATTTAAAGAATCACAGGTAGTGGCAGGAGATGGTGGTTGCTGTCAGTTCTGAGGCAGCTCTTCTCCCTGGCTTTGCTCACGGTGTGAGGAGTAGGGATGGCCACTGTGAGGAAGGAGGCAGCATTGTGGCAGGGGACCACATACTGAGCTCAGCAGACAGACAGGTCTCCTGGCATCAGTGAACTGCGATGAGATGCTGGCAGGGGTCTACTGCAAGCAGAATTAGCATAGCATAGTCAGAAAGCCAGAGATGTGAAACCAGTTATGTATGGGGAACCTGATCTAATATTCTGACCCTTTGTGAAGATCACATGCAGCAAAAGCTGTTGAAGTCATTGCTGTATTTGCTCAAACGGAGAGTGTGTCCCCTTTTTCTCCAGAATCAAGAACTGAAACTACCAAGCTGCCTAAAATTCATGGGATGTAACTGATTTCTCTCCTTTAGTAGCCTAAAGAATTTCCATCCCCTTCTGGACTTCCTCAGTGGAGAGCATCTATCGTAGCTACATGCCTGCAAACCCTGAGCATGATGGATATCAATTCCTGAACTCTGCTGTTCTATGGCTAATAAATAATTTAAAAAAACCCACAAAAACAACTCTTATACCAGAGAAATGGGTTTTGGGGTTTTTTTTCTGACTATGTATTTCCGGTCACAAACATTGCTTGCTTTGTGGAGCAATAAATTTAAAACATTAGCTGGTATATTATTTTTTAAATTATTTGTAGATTATTTCAATTTAAAATGAGATTTCCAAGTAACAAGGTAGGCAAACATGTTTAACAATGCCATGATGTGAACTGTTGTAGGTGACAGATCCCTACAAAAATTATTACGGGCATATTTGCAATGCAAAAAATTATTTATATGACGGCAAGCAGAAAGACAAATTACTCAGAGACTATGTACATGCTCTTCTATAATTGCTCATAAATTATTATGGTTCATGTTAAAATGCTTCTAGACTCCCCAGACAAGTAGATTTATTTAAAAAGAGAATAATGGGAAATTACCGGGAAATGTTAGAGAAGGAGATGCAGTGCACACTTTGGGTGATTGCTAACATAAAAGTACCTAACTTGTTGTCAGACAACTTAATCTATAATTTGCTTGGTAATTTTGAAACTTTCATTTTCAGTTCACTGCTCAGGCTGCATTAGCCTGGATAGATAACTGGGATGAGTCCCCACTATGATTAACTACTGGTCCGTTTCCCTGCCAATGATGGGATACACTGGGACTCTGCTGCACCCACCTAGGGCTCTCTTGTTCATGAACACTTTCCTTTTCTGTGAAATAGAGTGGAATTTGGTCAGCCGTGTCAGAATTTCTGTGAACAGGGTGAGGGGGACTGACAGATGCACAAACCTCATTTCCTTAGCACGCTGAGCTAAAAATGAGGATGTTTTCCATATCGTCTCAATCTTCCAAATCTTAGAAAATATTTCAAAGAATTTTATGTATTGAAAGCATCTAAAGTACACCCACAAGAGATAGGCTTTAATTTGAATGGCCTTTCAGTCAGGCACTTCCTAAGAATCAGGTGATTATTGGGTAGCAAAGAAAATATGTATATACATCTATTATATAATAAGTACCTCTCTCTAATACCATTATTTTTATCTTCTTACCACCCTGATTATATTATGAATTGAGAACCAGCCCAGCAAAAATGACAGCAAACTTTGTTCTGGATAATGTGGTGCTAAACTCCACCTAAGCAGCTCCAGTCATTTGTAATGACAGCTTGGAGAATATTCCAAAGGAATCTAACAATGCTCACGCTCCAGTGACTGACAGTGCAGCAAGAGGAAAAATTCCAGCTTCCATGTGAGCACGGGGAGCCTGACCTAGATTTTAGCCTCTACAGCTTCATAAGGAGAAACATTCTTGACTGTATTTAACAAGAAAAAAAGCAAGGGGAAAAAGTCATCTCCTGTTTGATTAGTCTTTCCTCAATAATTAAGTTTTAGTCAAGGCATTCTGTGAGACTTCTACCCTCTGCAGATGTTGTCAACCCTGTAATGAATGGTTGGGGCATTCCCTGTGTGCTCTCCTCTCCATAATTAACATCTCCTGGCATTCTGGGGGGGAGTGGACTGCTGCAGGGGAGCAGCCAGTGCAGGCTGTGGCAGTGGGCAGACAACCTGCCTGCACCTTCCCCCTCCACCTTCTAAAATTCTTCCTTTCAGATACTGCTAATGGGAAAAAGGTTTCTAGTGCAAATCTCCTTTTCTTTTCTTCTTTTGGGATGGAGTGAGCTGAAATCAGGTCACCTGTACTGGAGCACTGGCAATGACCAGTGGTGTACCAGCCCCACAGTCTCACTTTCCACTGAGGGCATCTGGAGATGGGTTTTAGCCACTCTAAAGACCTAGTTGTGAATTACCACTGAAATGTCTTTCATCTGTTATACTGTGCTTTATGTACTGCAGCAGCTGTCATTTCGAAAATACAATAGTAGAGAAGTGCAGACTAGAAGGGAGGAGAAACTTCTGAACACAAGTGGGTGATGAGGTAGATTGACTGACACTGAAGGATGCTCAATGTCTGTTTGAGCTGTGCTTTGACAGGTTGTTTGGTGGGGGTGTGTGAGAAATTTTATTGGAAGCACAGGCATTTTCAGCTTCTAAAGCTGGATTTCCATACTGGGTCAGTACCTAACTCGGTCACTATTCCTAATTGTGATGCTGCTCTGTTGAGTACTTGAAAAACTGGCACCTTTTTGCTTGACCCGCAAGCTTTCCCTGGTCCGAATGTCAGTTATTCTTTACTCTGATTTGACTTTGCTGAACCAGCACAGGTTTGAAAGCACTAGATGACATGACAGGATTAGCTTGACAGAAGAGTGACAGAATTAATTAGATCGGCTGAAATAGTTTGGATCTAAATTCCATCTCTGAGCACCCCTATTCATTTCAGCTTATTCTCCTACTTAGGCTTTTGTGGCTTTGCTAAAGCGCAGGAGGAAGGATGCCTTTGAGAATAGCTGTATGTCTTGGGCAGCAGGGATGAGCCATCTGGAGAGCTTATTGTTGCCTTTCATATCCCATGCTCAGAGAAGGTGGCTATAAGCTCTGCACTGCTCTTTAATTGTACACACTCACCAACCTGAAGAGCAGCACTTGAAAAAGGCACAGAACTTTCTTGAGGAAGCTCTGTATGGAGTATGTTGAAACCTGCTAGATGTAAAAACCCTCAAAGCCACCTCTATAAAATATTTTATTATGTCAGAACCAGACTTTAATGTAAAAAGGATTGCATGGGTTTGTAGAACTGGAAGAGTTGTGTTCTTTTTCCATCTCTGCTGCTGGTTGCCTGTGTCTGTGTGGCACCGTCACAGACAGGGGTGAATGAAGTGTTTCATGAGGTCCTGGCAAGAGAACGTTTGAGGTACAGTGTGTGGCTTTGGTCATGGTGCAGGATGGTATAACCTGTTGGGAGGGGGAGTGTGCTGAGAACAAGGATTTCAATATGTGATTTTCAGGTAATGATTATCCAGACTTGATCTGTTTTCTGTGGCACAAAGGGGTGAGGGAGAACACAGGGAAGAAGTGATGTTGAAGCAGTGAAGAAAAGCAGTCAGTAAATTACTACCAGCTTTTCATTTTATGTCATTAACAGCTGTTAAAAGCATGAAGCACAAATTTAATTTGTCAGCAGGATGTTTTCAGCAAAAAGAGAATGAAAATTGAAGTTAACTAAACCTATGTGTATGTAACAAACTGAACAATTTGGTTTAGGGGCTTTTTTTGTTGAAGGAAGAAGTCAGTTGACAGGACCAGCTGTTGTGTTTGCATCTGCCTGTGGCATTGGTGGCAGGAGCAGGTAGCACTGCTTGGAGGGAAGGTAGTGTATGATCTCCATTCACCTGTCAATACCCTCATAATAGTAGATGGATTAATGACACAGCGTTGAGTAGTGGGTTTTCCTTCCCTCTTGAGCTTAAGTAGGTAAATAAAGTTTGTTTTGCAGAAAGATGTTACATGAAAGTTCACGTTAAAAATGTATGGAAGTGGTCAA
The DNA here is from genome assembly GCA_013399775.1 of Semnornis frantzii. Classification (NCBI taxonomy): domain Eukaryota; kingdom Metazoa; phylum Chordata; class Aves; order Piciformes; family Ramphastidae; genus Semnornis; species Semnornis frantzii. The sequence continues at coordinate 1,151 of VWYK01092160.1, read as the reverse complement.
CGTTAACAGGGTTAGTTGCATAGTTCATATGGTTGCAGTGCAATTAAAGCAGATTTACTGCAATGGGAAAATGAAAAACTTCCATGAATCTGTTACTTTTGAAGGATTCAAGAGAAGAAAGGAAAAATGGTAGACACAATTAAAGGACAGTAAAAGACGCTAGAATTAAAAAAAAAAAAAGACCATGTGTGACATTCCACCACATGTAGAAATTTTGTCTTGCTACATTTGTTTAAGAAGTAAATAACGAAAATCACTTTGTTGCTATTGAAGATGTGTATGAAATGAAGGGTTTATGAGGATGGCTAACAGAGCTTGAGAATTGTTACTGTAAATGCAGAAGAGGCAACTTTAACCTTATTTATTTGAATCTCAAGAAGCTAGGTCAAGGGCAAAGATGTTCCATTTGTATGTAGCTGGATGTGGTCAATAAATTCTAAGCCCTACAAGTTTCACCAGGTTTGTTAATTGTAGATAATGTTTGCCTGTGGGTGATCTGCCTTTGCAGCCTTTTCCTTTGAATAAAAAAGTCTCTGATATGTGTGTGTGGAAGTTCTGTGTTGATACGTATTCACGTTCCAGGATTATATTATAACTAAGATGATTTCAAATGATGGTAGAAATAATTGTAGTGAGGAGTAGTCTTCTTATTAAACTGAGAAATGCTCTTTTTTCAAGTGAGGTATCAAAAACACTTTCAAATTTTTTTGCTGAATGGAAAGATCGGAAGATTGTTTTTCATACTTGTACATTTCTTGTATGAAGCTTGATTGCATAGGTGGCAAATAGTTAAGGTGAAATCACTTGGATTATTTATTAAAGAGTTAGTGTTTTGGAGATGAAAATAATGATATTTTAAAGTAATGGAACTAAGCAGGCCCAATGTGCTCTATTTATTACCTGGATATTCGCATTTATATCTAACTAAAACACATGTGTAAAACCCTTTAAATGCCAATAGTTGCTTTGGGTTTTTAACATTGCTATAAAACAAAGGTTCTTCTAACTAACTGCATTTCACAAGCTACTTTTCACTATCTTGAAAAAATATACCTGTATCTAATATGTCTTTATTATTGTTTTGCTTTCAGTTGATGGTTGCATTGACTGGTCAGTGGATCTCAAGACATACATGGCTTTGGCAGGTGAAC
>VWYK01092158.1:1937-14030 GCA_013399775.1 Semnornis frantzii | reverse complement strand
CCAAAACTGATCCCAGGGTTCCAACTGTCGTCTTAGCAGTGCCTAGTCCAGGTGGACAATCCCTACCCTCCTCCTGCTGGCCACACCATTGCTGATCCAAGCCAGGCTGCTGGTGACCTTCTTGGCCACCTGTGCACACCCTGGCTCTTCTTCAGCTGCTGCCACTAACTCTTCCCCAGGTCCTTTTCCACCCTTTCCAACCACTCTGCCCCCAGCCTGGAGCATTTGTGGGGTTGTTGTGACCCAAGTGCAGGGCCCAACACTTGGCCTTGGTGAATCTCATCCCATTGACCTTGGCCCATCCATCCAGATCCTTTCCAGCCACTCTGGCCCCAGCCTGGTGCATCCATCACTTGATGTGGCATCCAGAGCTGGGCCACGCAAGTAGGACAGGGCAGGGTGGCAGCAGGACCTGAGGATGACCTTGAGATGCTCACAACTCCAGGCTAGGAGGCTTCAGCATCATGGAGGCAGCAGAAGATGCTTTGCAGCCCCTTTCTTAGGGCCTTCACGGGTGAGAAGAGGACAAGGTGATGGAGGTGACAGTAGAACAGGAGACTCAGCAGTGTGCCTGTGGCTGTGTTGTTTGTCACCTTCCTTCATCCAATATTTATGGTGCCTTCGGCTGCCACCCAGAAGCTCTTGGAGAAATGGATGGAAAGGATTTTCCTGCTTAGCTTTGGGTTTCTTCAGGCCTCTGCAGATGTTTCATGTTCCTCCACCCCCCCTCCTGCAGAGACCAGCCTTCCCAACATGGCCCATTGCAGACTGGAGGGGGAAGGGTTAGGTGATGGTCCTGGAGGAAGGTGGGCTCCAGTTTTTGCCCCCGCCCCCTCTCGTCAACCTTCCCTGGGGGTAAGAAGAGATGGAGATTTGATCAGGAAAGAAGTTGTTCTTCCTGAGCCTCACCATGGTGGTGGAGCTCCAGGGGACTCCTGGAGCTCATCCAACCCCAAGCAGGAGCACCCACAGCAGCCTGCCCAGGATCGCAGTGTCCAGCTGGGTTTGGAATCTCCAGAGCAGGAGACTCCACAACCTCTGTGTGCTCCACCACCCTCAAAGTCAAATTGTTTCTCCTGATGGAATCTTCTGGGTTCCAGCTGGTGCCCATTGCCCCTTGGTCCTGGTGACCACTGACAAGAGTTGAGCCCCTTCTTCATGACCTTCACCATTTAGCTCTTGCTGGGCACTGAGCAGATCATTTCTCAGGCTGCTCTTCTCCAGGCTCAACAGCCTGAAGGCTCTGAGCCGCTCCTCTTCTCAGCTGCTCTTCTTCTCCAGACCCTTCAGCAGCTTGGCTGCCCTTCTCTGGTCATCAGCATCATCCCAGCCTTCACTGGACTCTCAGTATCTCTGGAACTGGGGAGCCCAGAACTGGACCCAGTTCTCCAACTGTGGCCTCACTAAAGCAGAGTAGAGGGGAAGGAGAACCTCTCTTGACCTCCTGACCACACTCTTCTTCATGTCCCACAGGACTCCATTGGGCTTCTTGGCCATTAGGTTGTGTTGTTAGCTTATGGTGACCTTCTTGTCCCCCAGCACTGCCAGCTCCTTCTCCACAGAGCTGTTTCCCAGCAGGTCGCTCCTCACCTGTACTGCTACAGGGGGTTGCAGGACTCCCTACCCTTGCCCTGGTTGAACCTCACAAGGTTCCTTTCCACCCAACTCCAGCATGCAGGAATTGACTTTGCTACCAGCTCCTCTAATGAATTGGCTCCTTGTGTGTATGGAGAGCCACCAACCAGGACATGGTCTTGCGTGGTTGTGGGGTGGAAGAGTCTCCAGAGTAGACTGTGCTCTCTCCATCGTCTTTGTGGACATCTCTTGTCCACTTCCCACTCCAATTTGGTTTCTGGAGTGAAACCCTTCAGGTCTGAGCCCCAGCAGTGGACAACCCATGGTCAGTGGTGTGCTGCTGTGCCACCATTTGGGGATCTTGCATGGTTTTGACCACCTGAGCATCTCAGGCTTGGAGAACATCACCATGGTGAGCTTTGCTTGCTTCAGCTGGCCCAAGCAGACACCAAGGGTGGGGTTGGATCTTCTTAACTCTGCATTGTGGATCACAGAATTGCAGAACTTTAGAGGTTGGAAGCAACCTCCAGAGGTCATTGAGTCCAACCCCTCTGCCAAGGCAGGATCCCTTAGAGCAGTTTGCTTAGGAAAACATCCAGGTGGGCTTTGAAAGTCTCCAGAGAAGGAGATTCCACAACCTCTCTGGGCAGCCTGTTCCAGGGCTCTGTCACCCTCACTGTAAAGAGATTTTTCCTCATGTTGAGCTGGAACCTTGAATGTTCATGTTGGTATCCATTGCTCCTTGTCTTATTGCTGCTGACCAGCAAAAAGAGATTGCCCCCAACCACTTGACACCCACCCCTCAGATATTTGTACACATTGATCAGATCTCCTCTCAGCCTTCTCTTCTCCAGACTAAACAGCCCCAGGTCTCTCAGTCTCTCTCCATAGGGGAGATGCTCAAGTCCCCCAGTCNCCCCCCAGCGGCAGGCCCCTACGCTTGCCCTCATTGAAACCATGAGGTTTGCCTTCCCCTCCTGCTCTCCAGCCTGGCCAGTTCTCCTGGAAGGGCAGCACAGCCTGAGGGGTGTCAGCCACACACCCCTCCCCAGCCAAAGGGTCAAAGGTAGGGTGAGTTGAGGTTGTGCAAGCTGTTGGGCCACGATGTTCACCTCCCCCTTTCTCCTTCCCCAGGTGATGCAGGTGCTGAACGCCGACGCCATCGTGGTGAAGCTCAACTCTGGAGACCACAAAACCATTCACCTCTCCAGCATCAGACCCCCTCGGCTGGAAGGGGACAGCACACAGGTGACCCTGGGGGGGTGTCGTGGGGAGGTGACTGCAGGGTGACACGGGGAAGGGGCTCTGCTCTCTGTCGGACAGCAGTCAGCACAGTGTCTGTGACCATCCCCTGGTCCTCCTGAGGTTCTTCGTGAAGAAAAGTGGGGGTCTTGACCTGATCCCCCTGCCAAGAACCCCATTTTTCATCTTGGTGACCGCATCTTGTGGACTGAAGGAGATCTTGGGGTGTGTCTGAGCGTTGGACTTCGATGGCTGCCTGGGGACCCAATGCCTCCTTTGTTCCCGCCTCAGTTTGTCCCACATCCTGCTTGGCCTCAGTGATCTTGAAAGGTCTGGTCCAACCCAAATGTTTCTATGATCTAAAGCCTCTTCAGATGATTATGAGACTTCCACCTCCAAGCCAGAAGAAGATTTTTCCAGATGGGATGTCCATCTTTCATCCGTGTTTCCTCAAAGAGATCCCTTTTGTGGGGATGGTTTTACCCTGGATGTCACCTGGGAGTGGTGACATCTTGTCTGACGTTCTCAAGATCTTCCCAGAACCTCCCTGAGCATGCACATTGTTCCAAGGAGAATTCTTCACCTCATCCTGCTTGGCCTCAGTGATCTGAAAGGTCTTGTCCAACCCAAATGTTTCTATGATCTAAAGCCTCTTCAGATGATGATGAGACTTCCACCTGCAAGCCAGAAGACTTTCCAGGGTGTCCAACCTTTTGTCAAAACACCTCTCCCTCCTTTTTTTCCAGGGATATTTTTAGCCTGGATGTCACTCAGGGTGACATCTTGAGGGATGTTCTCAAGAACTTGGCCTTTTCCAACCCAAATGATGATCATCTAAAGTCTTTGGAGATGATGAGGAGGCTCCTACCTGCAAGCCAGAAGAAGCCTTTCTAGCTGGGGATGTCCAGCCTTTATCCAGGATCTTTCAAAACCCGATCTTTCCAGGGATATTTTTACCCTGGATGTCACTTGGGGTTGGTGCCACCGTGTTGATGGGTGCCACCACCGCGTGCCACAGCTCTTGGAGCTGTTGGTTGCCCAACAGGGACCATGCCAAGGTTGCTGTGGGAACGGAGACTTGGCAATTCCACCCTCTTGGAATGGTCTGGTGTTGTCCACACTGAATTATGGATGAACTTCCCAGATTAGCCTCTTCCTCCTCCATTCTGCTTCAAGCTGGCGTCAGCACCGTGGTGGGACACAAGAGGTGGCTGAGAAGTGGCCACCAGTGGTGGCAGGAAGGTAGACCTGCTGCTTCATGCCATGTTGGCACTGTGCAGAGTAGTTCATTGTATGCAGGGAGGCTTCAAAAAGGCCACCAGCGGTGCTAGGGAGGTAGACCTGCTGCTTTGTGTCATGTTGGCACCCTGCAGGGTGATTCATGGTATCTAAGGAGGCTTCAGAAAGGCAGCTGCCATCTCTCCTTTCTACTTGCTTCAGTACTGTGGCATTTGAACGTGGGTGATTGTTTTCTCCTGGTCAGTCTGGAGCTGCTGGGCTTGCCACCATGCATGGGGATGGACAAGGCATGAGCTGAACGTGGGTTCTTTGAGCAGCTGAGGTCTTGCTGAAGATGCTCCAGCACCCTAAAGCTGCTAGATGGTGCCCAGGTTGCTGGGGAGTTGGTTAGATGGTGTGAGGATCACCAGGGTCAAGTGCCGGGTCCTAATTTGGGTCACACCAATCCCATGCATGCTCCAGGCTGGGGGCAGAGTGGATGGAAATTGCCTGGTGGAGGAGGACCTGGGGGGAATCGGTGAGCAGCAGCTGGAGATGAGTCAGCGTGTGCCCAGGTGGCCAAGAAGGCCACCAGCATCCTGGCTTGGATCAGCAAGAGTGTGGCCAGCAGAAGCAGGGCAGGGATTGTCCACCTAGGTTCAGCGCTGGTGAGGCCACGACTGGAATCCTGGGGTCAGATTTCGGCCCCTTCACCCCAGGAAGGACATTGAGGGGCTGGAGCAGGTCCAGAGAAGGGCAACAAAGCTGGGGAAAGGTCTGGAGAAGGAGGAGGGTCTGGAGAACTTGAGGAGCAGCTGAGGGACCTGAGGTTGTGGAACCTGGAGAAAAGGAGGCTGAGGGGAGGCCTTCTGGCTCTCTGCACCTCCCTCAAAGGAGCCTGAAGCTAGGTGAGCATCAAGGTCTTCTTCCAAATGACAGGATGAGAGGAAATTGCCTCAATTTGCCCCAGGGGAGGTTCATGTTGGTCATAAGAAAGAATTTCTTACCCCTCAAGGGTTGTCCAGGGCTGGCCCAGGCTGTGCAGGGCAGTGGTGGAGTCCCCATCCCTGGAGGGGTTTGCAAGGTGTGGAGATGTGATACTGAGGGCCATGGTTTGGTGGTGCCCTGGCAGTGCTAGGTTCAGGATTGGTCTCTATGATCTTGAAGGTCTTCTCCAACCAAAACAACTCCATGGTCCTACAACCTTTGACTTACTGCCCCAGAGGCCTCCCAGCTGATGCTGGTGGCATCAGTGGAGGGTGGGTGACCAGATATGAGTCACTATCTAGGAGAAATGAGAAACCAACAATCCTTGGCTTGGCATCCTCATAAAACACAGCTGGAAAAAGCTGCCCCATGGCTGTCCTTGAAGATCTCCCCCAGCACCACCTCAGTCCTATCTGCACAGCACAGGCAGGAGCTGGGACCTTTAAGTCCCAGAGCAGTGTCAAGCTCAGGAATGGAGTCAGGAGTCAACTCTGCTCTTAGTTACCTTCCCACCTCCTCCTCCCAGGTGGAGTCTCAACACCTCACCAAGATCCACACCTCCCACCTCGAGACTCCAAACAGACACAGCCCAGGAGCTTTGGGATGGATTTGGATCCTGGGTTCCTCTTGGAATCGAGGCCCAGAGGTTTGATTCCTGACAGCCCAAGGCTGAGACCAATTAAGATGTCAATTTAGATAAATGGGGATGGGAGGAGATCTGCTGCCTTCAGCATCCCTGAGGAGATGCTGCAGTTAACTGGCCCTGGGAGGGCAGCTCTGGTGGGAAGAGCAAAGATGAAACTAAGCTCCATGGAGAAGGAACTGGGAGTGCTGGTGAACAAGAAGGTCCTCATGAGCCAGCAACATGGCCTCAAAAAGGCCAGTGGTCTCCTGGAGAATGTGAGAAAGAGTGTGGGCAGCAGGTCAGGGGATGTTCTCCCCCACTCTGCTCTGCTCTGCTCTGGTGAGGTCATGGATGGAGAGATGGGTCCAGTTCTGGGCTCCTCAGTGCCAGAGAGACTGGGAGCTACTGGAGACAGTCCAGTGGAGGGTCTGAAGCTGCTGAGGGCCCTGGGGCAACTCTGTGAGTAGGAAAGGCTGAGAGCCCTGGGGCCATTGAGCCTGGAGAAGAGCAACCTGAGAGGGGATCTGCTCAATGCTCAGCAAGAGCTAAAGGGTGGGGGGGCAAGAGAACAGGGCCAGACTCTTGTCAGTGGTGCCAGTGACAGGACAAGGGGCAATGAGCACCAGCTGGAAGCCAGGAGGTTCCATCAGGAGCTCGTTGGCTTTGAAGGTGGTGGAGCTCTGGAGCCTCACCTGCCCAGAGAGATTGTGGAATCTCCTTGTCTGGAGAGCTTCCAACCCCAGCTGTTTGTTGTGATGCTGTGCAAGCTACTGTGTGTGCCCCTGCTGGAGCAGGGGGCTTGGACTGGAGGAACTCCAGAGGTCCCTTTCCACCACCACTGTGCTGGAATTTGGGGATTCTCAGACTCTGAGGTCAAGGGCAGCCCAAACCCCTCAAGGTGCTGGTTTTAGAACCATAGAATCATTTTGGTTGGAGGTGACCTTTATGATCATCAAGTCCAACCGTTGACCTAGCCCCACCAAACATCATAAAGCCCAAACATTGACCAAACACCACCAGAGATCGAGTCCAACCATTGACCTAGCACCACCAAGCATCATCATGTCCAACCCGATGCTGCTGGAGATGTTTTACTAACCCTGTTGGAGATCTGGGAGACAGAGATGTTGAGGAAAGGTCCCACCCCACCTCTTTTGAGGAACCCCAGCTGCTCCATCCCTGGAAAGGAACTGTTCCTTCCAAAGCTGTCGTATTTTGGAGCTCCCTGGTGGTGCACAAGGCTCGTGGTGGAACCTGAAGTGCCTGTAGATGCCTCTTCCTGCTCAACTTGTGTCTCAGTGCTGAGCTTGGTGAGTTCTACTCAGCAGATGGTTGGCAGGTGCCCGCCTGATGCTTCTCCAGAGCTGGATTTTGGAGAGAGGGCGGCTTGGCAGGAGTTAGAACCTTAGGTGTGAACGTGAATGGGTTCCTCCTGTCCCTGCAGAGGATCTTCTGGCATGTTCAGCTCAGCAGGCTCCAGGGAGAGGCGGCACTGACGGCACAGCGCGGTTGGCTGCATCCCCACCGCGCTGGAGTGCGCCGGTGGAGGCTTCTTGGAGGTGAAACGTTGGCTGGGGAGCAACTCAGAAGTCCTCTGAAGAGCCAAATGCTCAGTTGGCTTTACAAATCCCTGTGGAGGTGCTTGGTTGTTGGGGTAAATAGTGGTGGTTACGATGTCAGTGGCATGGTGGTCACCATGAGTTGTGGTGAGGTGGTGGACCGCAGAGTTCTGTCTGCTCAGGAGATCTCCAGCACTGTGGAAGGCCTTGGATATGGCTTGAGGTCTGCTTGGGCTTCTCTGGTAGACCTGGCACCACATGGCCTTTTCCTCAGGATCATAAAGGATTTGGAGGAGGAGAAGGGTCTGGAGAACTTGAGAGGAGCAACTGAGGGACCTGGGGTTGTTGAGCCTGGAGAAGAGGAGGCTGAGTGGAGACCTTCTGGCTCTCTACACCTCCCTGAAAGGAGCCCAGAGCCAGGTGGCCATCAAAATCTTCTCCTAACTGACGGGACAAGAGGAAATGGTCTCAGGTTGCCCCAGGGAAGGTTGGGCACAAGGAGCAGTTTCTTTCCCTTGAGAATTGTCAAGGCCTGATTTGGGCTGCCCAGGGCAATGGCGGAGTCCCCATCCCTGGAGGAGTTTAAAGCCATAGAGATGTGGTGCTGAAGGCCATGGTTTGGTGGTGCCCTGGCAGTGCTGGGTTCAGGCTTGGATTTAATGGTCTTCGAGGTCTCTTCTAACCCAGCCCATGCTGTGATTCTATGAGTACACCCTCAGCAGATGACATCAGGTTGACACTAGGAGGGTTGGGATCCATCCAGAGGCCACAGCAATAGTGGGAGGGCTGGAAGCTCTCTGCTGTGACAGGCTGAGAGAGTTGGGGTTGTTCAGCCTGGAGGAGAGAAAGCTCCAGGGAGACCTTCTGGTGGCCTTTGAAGACTTGGAAGAAAGCTGAGGCCAGACATTTGAGCAGGGCATGTGGTGACAGGACAAGGGGTGATGGTTTGAACTCGGTGAGGAGTCTGAGACTGAAGAGAAGCAGCTGTTCTTCAAACTGGAGGTGGTGAGACCCTGGCCCAGGTTGCCCAGATGGGTGGGAGGTGCCTCATCTCTGGGACCATTCCAGGTCAGGTGGTTTGGGGCTCTGAGCAATCTGCTCTAGCTGCAGATGTCCCTGCTGACTGCAGGAGGGTTGGACTGGATGACTTTTGAAGGTCCCTTCAACCCAAACCAGTCTGGAATTTCCTGATTCTGTGATTATAGGATCATAGAATTGTTTTGGTTGGAGAAGACTTCTAAGATGATGACTTGGCAGAGGAAGAATTTGGGGGCTCGTCCTGAACTCCAAGTCATGATCTTTCAAGGTCCCTTCCAGCCCCTGATATTCTGTGATCATTGAGTCCAACCATCATCGGCTTTGACCCACCAGGTGATAGATGCCCCATCCCTGGAACCATTCCAGGTCAGGTGGTTTGGAGCTCTGAGCAACCTGCTGTTGTTGCAGATGTCCCTGCTGACTGCAGGAAAGTTGGACAAGATGACCTTTGAAGGTCCCTTCTAACCCAAACCATCCTTGTGTTGGAGCCAAGTCGAGGGCTGAGGAACGTTGTTGAGATCCAACCTTGCCCACGTGGAGCATGAGTAGATCTTGGTTATTCTTTCTTTTTTTTTTTCTCCTCCTTTCAAGCAGAGGTTGTAAGGACACAAAAAAGCTTCTCTCCACTCGAGGATCATAAAAGATGGATGAGAAACAACCCCAGGAACTCCTCGGTGTCTGTTGGTGCTTCAATTACGCTTACAAGGATCATGGTCGCTCAAGCATGCTTGGTGTAACCGACCTGATTGTCATCTTGGATGGAGGTCCTGGTGGAGCTTTAAGTGCTTGGCTCTTTGGACTTTAATGAAGTCTAAATATTGGCAGACTTGAGGAGCAGCTAGGGACAGGAGAGAAGCAGGCCGTGGTGGGAGCACTTGGAGTTCCTTCATCCATATTTCAGTAGAGCTACAAGAGCTCCTCCAGGAGAGGAGACAGATGGAGTCATCATCTTCTCCTAACCTTGGTTCAGCCCTCGAGGCAGCATGGGTTGTTCAGTGGAGAAGTGATTTGCTTGCACATCTCCTCACCATTCCCTTGCCCTTCTCCTGAGGGCTTCCCAAGGTTGCAAAGCAAGAGTTTGGGAGCTCATCCTGGACTCCAATTCATTGAGACGTAGCTCAAGGTCCTCCAGTCTTGAGGTGTTCTGGGACTCTTCAGACTGATCCAGAACTTCCATTCTTCCTTCTCCTGATAGTTTGGTGTCTGATCTTGGACTCCAGGTGTTTGAGATCCAGCTCAAGGTCTTCCAGTCTTGAGGTGTTCTAGGACTCTTCAGGCTGATCCAGATCTTTAAACTGATCCAGAACTTCCATTATTCCTTCTCCTGATAGTTTGGTGTCTGATCTTGGACTCCAGGTGTTTGAGATCCAGCTCAAGGTGCTCCAGTCTTGAGACTGGGGCGTTCTGGGACTCTTCAGGCTGATCCAGAGCTTCCATTTTCCCTTCTCTTGATTTCTTTACAAGGTGGGAAATGAATAGTTTGGTGTCTCATCCTGGACTGCAGGTGATTGAGATACAGCTCAAGGTCCTCCAGTACAAAGTGGTAGGTTCTGGAGGCTCTTCAGGCTGATCCAGACCCCTGATAAAATAGTGATGGTTTACCTCAGGAGGCTTTTTGTCCTCCTGGTTGAAAACCAATGTACAAACCCACCATGGCACAGCTGGAACCTGGCTCCTGAGGGATCTGCCAGGACCAGGGATGCTGCCTGCTCCGTGCTGGATGAATCCAAGCTGGCACAGTTTGATTCCTGTATGGATTCCAGCCTGTGGCACCCTGGAACATTGCTCGTGGCTTGGAGAGCAGGAGCTAAGCAGCAAAAAAAAACCCCTACCCTGAAGCTGTAAAGCAGGCAGGAGCAAGGTAGAGAAGCAAAGGGCAGGGTGGTGTTTGGATTGTGGACAACCTGCCAGCTCTGATGTCACATTGGGGAGCTGGGCAGGAGCTTGGCAATACTTAAGCAGCTGCTGCTGCTGCTCTAGGTGATAACAGGTCCATGACCACAGGCAGTAGCTGTGACTCTGGGGACCGTGTCACAGGAAGATGCAACCAGGAGGAAGATGGAACCCTGGCTCCATCCTCCTGCGGATTCCATCTCTCTGCTGGTTCCATCCTCCTGCTGGTTGTTACTGAGGAGGTGTCACGTGGTCATGAGTCTTCTGGGTGACTATGTGAAAAGCTGATGAGAAAATGAAGCGGTGACTTCCTGATCTCCTCAGGAAGCTGCTGGCAAGAGAATGAAGAGCTGTGACCTTCTGACCTTCTTAAAAAGCAGTTGTCGAACCTCCATTGATGGTTCGGTTGCACTAAATTAGAGAGGAGCTTGGAGGTCATGCCATGGTGATGGTGGACCCTGCAATTAAGGTCCTGCCTGGTGGCACTGGAAAATGAAGCCTGTGATTGTAGGTTTGTGAGGAACCAGCTTCTGGGAAGGCTTCTTCTTCAGGAGCTTCTCCGGCTTAGGCTGCCCAGGGCAGTGGTGGAGTCCTCATCCCTGGAGGGATGTCCTCCTGGTTGTGGAGCTGTGGAGATGTGGTGCTGAGGGCCATGGCCTGGTGGTGCCCTGGCAGTGTTGGGTTAAGGGTTTGGCTCCATGACGTTAAAGATCTCTTCCAACCCAACCCTGTAGCTGTGACGACTCCGTAGATGCAGGCTGGAAGCTGGAGCAGCCAAGCCTGGACCCTCAGGCAGCAGCTGTTGTTGTTTTGAAGAAAGCTCTAAGATCAAGCTGAGAGCAGCAGCAGGAGGAGGAGAAGGAGGAGGTGGAAGAGGTGGAGGTGAGGACACCAGCTTGGGTCAGCTCTCGGGAGAAATTCTGCTTGCTGCCTCCAGCCCAGCATCACAGCAGGGTCCGTGTGGTGGTGGAGGTCTATCAGCATCGCAGGGAAATGGGCTAAGGGGGTACCCCAAGAGATGGCAAAGGTGATGCCAACTTGGTGGAGGTGCCCTTGAGCTGTCGTGTTCCCCAGTTTCAGACTGTAGCTGGAGATCCCCAGGTGATGGTGAACCCCTGACTGATGCCATCTCAGAAGCTTGGTGGGCACCAGGGTCCCTTTGGAGCATGGGATGGGGTGGGATATGGGGAAAGGATGATAGAGGATATGGGAAGGGGTCATTCCCATTTCAAACCTCCACCATTAACCCCAGTTTCAGTCTATGGCTGGAAAATCCTCTCAGTGATGGATTGGAAGACCCCAAGTTAATCCGTGGTTGATGCCATCTCAGCAGCTTGGTGGTCACCAAGGCCTTTTTGGAGCATGAGGTGGGGTGGCATAGGGGGAGGGATCACTCTCTTTTCCAACCTCCACCATTAAACCCCAGTTTCAAACCATAACTGGAGGCATACATACCCCCCGACAGACACACGCCCAGTGATGATTAACCCCTGGTTGATGTAATCTCAGCAACTTGGGGGTCACCAAGGTCCCTTTGGGTCATGGAATGGGGTGGGCTACGGGATGGGCTCGTCTCCTTTTCCAACCTCCACCATTAACCCCAGTTTCCCCAAAGTGATGGACTGAAGGCCCCCATGGGATGGTTAACCCCAGGCTGATACCACCTCGCCAGCTTTGGGGGGTCACTGTTATGGAATGAGATGGGATATGGGGAGGAATCCAACCTCATCCCTTCTCCTGGGCAATTAATTAATCCAGAACCTTCATCCTGCTGCACCAGCAGGTCCTAGTGCCAACTGGGATGGGCACAGGGGGTGGCTGGTTTCTAACTGGTGGGAGCAGCTGGAGAAACCAGCAGCAGCAGAAGCTGCATCCAGCACGTGACTGGGAGAGAAGAAAAGCAGCAGGAGAGAAACTAGGACATGGCACAGGCAGGGCTGGGAAGGCGGGGGGGGG
>VWYK01092149.1:66538-101511 GCA_013399775.1 Semnornis frantzii | reverse complement strand
CCGCCCCGCGCCCGCCGCCGTCCCGCTGGCACCAGCTGCTTCCAGCTGCTCTGTCACTGTCCTCAGCTGGGCAGAGGAGGAGAAACAGCTTCGAGGGCTCCTGGGTTGGGTAATGGCAGGGAGAGCATTCAGCAGTTACTGACCTGGGCCAAACAGAGCCAGCCTGGGGAAATGAATTTGTTGCCAATCAAACCAGAGCAGGGTCATGAGAAAGGAACTCAAACCTTGAAATGCCTTCCACTGCCTCCTCCTTCTTCCTGGGCTCAACTTGGCTCCTGCTTCTCTACCTCCTTCCTCCTAGCAGTGCAGGGGGATGGACTCCTCTTGCAGAGGAAGGAGCAGCAGAGACTGCATGTGATGAACTGACCACAAACCCCATTCCCCATCCCCCTGCACTGCTGGGAGGAAGGTGGTAGAGACTCCTCCCGCTCTTTCCCTGTTCCGGTGCCGGCTGAGTCCCATGGGAATCAGTCCTCCATGAACTTCTTCAGCCTGAGTCCTTCAACTGGGCTACAGTTCATCGTGAACTGCTCCTCTGTGGGCCCCTTCCACAGGAGTCAGTCCTTCAGGAACAGACTGCTTCAGTGTGGGTCCCCCACAGGGTCACAACTCCTGCCAACAAACCTTCTCCAGCATGGGTTTCTCTCCCCATGGGTCCACAGGTTCTGCTGGGACCCTGCTCCAGCACAGGCTTTCTGTGAGGTTGCAGCCTCCTTCAGACATCCTTCAGCGTGGGGTCCTATGTGGGCTGCAGATGGATCTGCTTCAGTGTGGACCTCAATGGGCTGCAGGGCAACAGCCTACCTGACCTTAGCCTTTATCATAGACTGAAGGAAAATCTCTTCCAGCACCCAACAGAGAGGGTCCAGAGGAGGGCAATGAAAATGATCAGGGGTTGAAGCATCTCTGCCACGAGGACAGGCTGAGGGTATTCACCCTGGAGACGAAAAGGCTCCAGGGACACCTAAGAGCAGCCTGCCAGTGCCTGAAGGGGCTATTAGAAGGCTGCAGAGGGACTGTTCCCAAAGCCCTGCAGGGACAGGATAGGGGACAATGGTTTGAAATGAGAGCAGAGCAGATTGAGAGTGGATGTGAGGAGCAAGTTCTGCACCAGGAGGCTGCTGAAACACTGCAACAGATTGCTCAGGAAGGGATTTGAGGCCCCGTCCATGGAGATGATTCAAGGTTAGGCTGGAAAAGGCTCTGAGCAAGCTGCTGTAGTGGAGGATGTCCCTGCTGAGTGCAGGAGGTTTGGGCTGGATCACCTTTGGAGGTCTCTTCCCACCCAAACCATTCTATGACCTGTAGTGGAACTTTCCAAACTTTATTAGAGATGCAGTAAGCAGTACTCCTGTCTAGGAAGTTGCAGAAAACAGGAATGTTTGGTGGTTTTTCAGTGGATCTATGCATGTGTAGTGAAACCAAAGAGAAGTCTCAGTGTTATCAGCACTGCGGTTTTGTTCCTGAGGAATGAGTTCTCAGTTGAAAAGCAGAGCAGCAGAGAATTCCCCAGACTCCCTCTCAGAGGTCTCCTAAGTCAATTGCAGGTTTTCTGACCTGGCCACCACAACTCAGGGTTGGCAATGTCTGTGCAGCACTTGGTCATTTCCTGTGTATTTATTCACATAGAGTCACAGAAAGGGTGGGTTGGAAGGCACCTCAAAGGTCATCTAGATCCAACCACTGGGACACCTCCCGCTGGACCAGGTTACTCAGGGCCTCATCTAGTCTGACCTTGAACACCTCCAGGGAGGGAACATAGAATCACAGAATGTTAAGGTTGGAAGGGACCTCAAGGATCATCCAGTTCCAGCCCCGTGCCATAGGCAGGGACACCTCCCACTAGCACAGGTTACTCAAGGCCTCATCCAACCTAGCTTTGAACACCTCCAGAGAGGGAGCAGCCACAACCTCCCTGGGCAACCTGTGCCAGTTCCTCACCACCCTCACTGCAAACAACTTCCTCCTGACATCCAGTCTAAATCTCCTCTCTGCCAGTTCAAACCCATTGCCCCTAATCCTGTCATTGCAAGACCTTGTAAATGGTCCCTCCCCAGCCATCCTGTAGGCCACCTCCTGGGCAACCCGTTCCAGGGTCTCACCACTCTCACCATCAAGAATTTCTTCCTCCAAGCTACATCTGCTCTCCTCTAGCTTCAGGGCTCTTGGATTCTGTAGGAGTGGAAGCTGAATGAAGCTCAGCTGAAGGTGCAGCACTCAACTTCTCCGTCTGACAACTGTTTGCCATTTACTTTGCAGTTTAAAGATGAAACCAGATGTTGTTTTGAGACACCTGTCCATCGCTGTGGCTGCCAGTGACCAGAGCTACATGCCGCAGCAGGTGACAGTGGCCGTGGGCAGGAGTGCCAGCAGCCTGCAGGAGGTGCGAGACGTTCACATCCCCAGCAACGTCACCGGCTACGTGACCCTGCTGGAGAATGCCAACATCAGCCAGATGTGTGAGTCAGGGACACCCTGCCCTCTGCTGCTGTGTCTGTGGGAAGGCAGAAGGCTGGGTGCATGCTAGAGCTGTGTTGGACTGTCAGTGTTGGAGCAGAAGGCTCTAAATTTCCCTCTGGGTTACAGAAGTTGTTTTCATTTAGTTTCACTTCAAACCAAGAAGAGAGTCATAGAGTCACAGAATGGGTTGGGTTGGAAGGGACCTCAAAGCTCACCCAACTCCAACCCCCTGCCATGGCAGGGACACCTCCCACCAGCACAGATTGCTTGAGGCCTCATCCAACCTGGTCTTGAACCCCTCCAGGGAGGGGGCAGCCACAACCTCCCTGGACAACCTGTGCCAGTGTCTCACCACCCTCACTGGAAGGAATTTCCTAAGTCTTGTGAGCCTTTCTCATGGTGTCTGTCTGTGACTTGGACTAAGGGCTGCAGAGCTGCAGGGACTAAAGCTGCAGTTTTAGCTTCTCACTTTGAAGGCTCTGGTCTGTGTTAAGATCTCTTTATTTGTGGCATGAAAGCGTTTTTTATAGTGAGAGTGAGGAGACACTGGCACAGGTTGCCCAGGGAGGCTGTGGATGCCCCTCCCTGGAGGCGTTCAAGGCCAAGTGGATGAAGCTTTGAGCAACCTGTGCTGGTGGGAGGTGTCCCTGCCCATGGCAAGGGATTGGGACTGGATATCGTGAAGGTCCCTTCCCATCCAAACCATTCTGTGAGTGTTTTGGAGGTTAGTACCTAGCAAAAGCATTGCTTTGGAGCAACAGTGAGCATAAAAAAGCAATCCTTTTTTGGTAGCAAAACTCTCAGACTGGTCAGATGATTCCTGTAAGCAGGGTTTTTGCTGAGGGAGTTTAGGTGATGTTATTTTTAAGCCTGGTAGGTCTGTGGGTGCTGTATTGAAATCAAGCAGAGAAAAGCTGCTCTTTCCTCTGATGGTTTCTACAGCTACAGGAATTTCATGCAGGACTTTCCCAGCAAGGCTCCTGTTCCTCAGAAGGAGCCAGGACAAAGTTAGCTGTGCCAAATGGCCACAAGCTTGGATGCAAATTCATAATTAACCTAAAACTTTGCTTTCAGGCATCACTCTTTATCCCTGTCTTCTCCATTGTTAGTCCAAACACACTTCCTATGGGTGCAGTTACTAAGGTTCTGGTGAAGCCTAGTGTCTGCTTTCCATATTGAGAGTCTTTTTCTGCAGGCTGTGGATCCCATAAGCCATTCGGAGGCTGCACTTTCCAAATCAGAGTGGAGAAACCCTGACACATGCACACTGATCCCTCTGTGGGAGTCCTGTTACAGAGCTGCTGCTGCTTGTCAGAGGTCCTGCAGCAAGCACTGTTTGAAACACCTGCGTTCTTTTAGGCAGCAGAAGGAATCAGAAAGCAAGCCAAGTGCATGTTGTGTTTGCAGATGTGCAGATAAACATCAAGCGCTGCCTCAGCGATGGCTGCGACACCAGAATCCATGGGCTCAGGGCTCTTGGCTACCAGAGGGTTAAGAAGGTGGGAGTCTCTGTGGGGGATGCCTCAGCTATCTGGTACTGGTCCCTGCTCACCTCTCTGGTAACAGCTTCCATGGAAACCAACCCAGCCTTTGTTCACACCATTTTACAGAACACTCAGTAAGTACCAAACTTTGCCTGGGCACTGAGGTTTGTGCTTGAATTCACCTTTTGAATGCTTCCATCCCCACTGAACTAATCTGTCCTGCCTAACTCGTTTCCACTCCTCCCATTCAGCTGCTCAAACACCTTTTCAGCTATCACACTGTGTGAATTCTGATATTCCTCTTTGATCCACTTGCACATACTGGAACATAACTTTCCTTGCTGTTGTGTCTGATCTAGCTGCTAAGTCAGGATTGAATGGACACTGGAAAATAGTTTTTAGAACATGAGAATCGTAGAATTATTTTTATTGGAAGGGACCTTGAAGCTCATCCAGTCCAACCCTTAATCCAGCACTGCCAGGTCACCACCAAACCATGGCCACAACACCACATCTCCAGGGCTCTGAAAAATCTCCAGGGATGGGGACTCTACCACTGCCCTGGGCAACCTGGGCCAGGCCTTGACAACCCTTTTGGGGAAGAAATTGCTCCTCATGTCCAACCTAAACCTCCCCTGGGGCAACTTCAGGCCATTTCTTTTCATCCTGTCACTTGCTACAAGGGAGCAGAGCCCAATCCCCAGCTGGCTGCAGCCTCCTCTCAGGGAGCTGCAGAGAGCAATGAGCTCTGCCCTCAGCCTCCTCTTCTCCAGGCTGAACCCCCCCAGCTCCCTCAGCTGCTCCTCTCCAGACCCTTCCCCACTTTTTTGTTGTTGGACCTGCACAGGGCACAGCTGCATCTGTGCAGATAGCAGCTTGTGCTCATTGGCCCTGTTCTGTGCAATGCTTCCTTGTTTGACTGCCAACTCTCTGCTCCCTGACTTGAAGGATTGGAATCCTAATAAAATCATTCCACGCCCACAGCAACTTTTATAGAGCTCACTTAGCACAGTGCCACTGCTGAAGAGCACTGCTGTCATCAGGTCAATGAGTCCTGGAGGCTAAAGTCCATCAAGCCTACCTTTAATTTGAGTCATCTCTGAACCCTCTTTGAAGTGTAGATAGCTTCATACATACAGCTGAGGTACAGACGTGAAGGGGACCCACAAGAAAGCTGGGGAGGGACTATTTACAAAGGGATGTGGCACCAGGACAAGGGGCAATGGTTTGAAGCTAGAGCAGGGTAGATTGAGATTGGGAAGAAGTTCTTAACTCTGAGGCTGGTGGAACACTGCAGCAGGTTGCCTGGGGAGGTGATAGAGGCCTCATCCCTGGACACATTCAAGGACAGGCTTGATGGGGCTCTGGCCAACCCGCTCTACTTGGGGATGCTGACTACAGAGCTGACTACAGAGGGGTAGGACAAGATGACTTTTAAAGGTCCCTTCCAGCCCAAACCATTCCATGATTCTGCCTCTAACATTCATAGTTCCAAGCTTTACAAAACCTCATAGAACCACAGAATGGGTTGGGTGGGAAGGGATCTTAAAGCTCATCCAGTTCCAGCCCCCTGTCATGGGCAGGGACACCTCCCACCAGCACAGCTTGCTCAAGGCCTCATCCAAACTGACCTTGAACACCTCCAGGGAGGGGACAACCACAACCTCCCTGGGTAACCTGTTCCACCCTCACCATCAAGTGGTTCTCTTTAAGATGAAGCAGTACTTGGACACTAAGCTGTTTCTGCTGCTGTCACAGTCTTCATTCCAAACTCCTCCATGTATTTGTGCTACTAAGTCTGAGGGTATGAGGTTGAGATTCCAGGTTAGGGAGCAGTTGTTGAACTTTGCCCATCCAGAATGCAATCCTGCTCTTAGCTGTTGACCACATCCTTCATGTAAAGAGATTTTCTGCTTTCAGAATCTGTAGAAACCTGCTCATGAGAAGCGTGGAGCTGCAGATGCCTGGGCTCATTTTCAAAGGCTGTTGCCTCTGATTCTGTCTGCTTTTCTGACATTCTCTTCTCTTTTACCAGGAGAGCCCTGCAGCACATGCCACCTCTGTCCCTCACACCAGGCTCTACAGACTTCTCAAGCTTCCTATCTCCAAATGTTTTGGAAGAGGTTGATAGCTTCCTTATCAGAATAACAAGGTGAGGCTCTGGTGATGTATTTTGATGTGGTGAAAAATGGCTCTGAAGGATTTGTGTAACAAACAGTTCTCATTTTACAGCTTCACAGATTACATTGGCCTGGAAGAGACCCTCAAAAGTCATCTTGTCCAACTCCCTTGCAGTCAGTGGGGACACCTCCAGCTAGATCAGGCTGCCCAGGGCCACAGCCAGTCTGATCTTGAATGTCTCCAGGGATGGAGCCTCAACCACATCCCTGGGCAGCCTGTGCCAGGATTTTAACTCACCTACTCTCTTCTAGCATCCTGGAAACTCTCACAGCCATTAACAGGCACCTCAGAGGGGTTGGAGTTTTCTCCTATATAGATGTTGTCTGTCTCGAGGATTTTTTTTTCTCATCCTGCTGTCTTTTTGCCTCCCCAGCTGCTGTACTACTCCAGAGGTTGAACTCACACTGCTGGCCTTTGCCTTAGCCAGAGGGAGTGTGGCTAAAGTGCTGAGCTCCCTTTGCACAATCACTGATCACCTGGACACTCCATACAAGGCCTCAGCTCTTATCTCCTCCATGGCAGCAGTGAGGCAGAACCTACTCTATAAATATGGTAAATGAATTGCTGATCCTGTGCTGTGCATGCAGCAGCTGCAGATTGCCTTGGAGTTGTTCTGCTGAGGTTTGGAATTGCACAAGACTTAGAAATTCACAACTGTTACCAAGAAGATAATTTGTGAAGGTGAACAGCCCTGAAGATGATCAGATCAGCTCTCTGTGAGCTATGAATTGAACCTTGTCTGTGAATAAGTCCCCTTCCTGGAGATGTTCAAGGCCAGGCTGGATGAGGCCTTGAGGAACCTGGGCTAGTAGAAGGTGTCCTGCCTGTGGCAGGGAGGTTGGAACTGGATGATCTGTAAGATCCCTTCCAATCCAAACCATTCTATGAATCTATGAACCAAGTGGCATCATCTCCAGATGATCACAGAACCCCAGCAGGGTGAGGCTGGAAGGGACCTCTGGGATCACCCAGTCCAAGCCCCTTGCTCCAGCAGGGCACCCACAGCACAATGCCAGCAGCACAGTGCCCAGGGGGGTTGGAAGCTCTCCACACAAGGACACTCCACAACCTCCCTGGGTAGCCTGCTCCAGGCCTCCAGCACCCCCACAACAAACAACTTTCTCCTCCTCTTCAAGTGGAACCTCCTGGATTCTAGTTTGTGCCCATTGCTGCCCCTTGGCCTGTCCCTGGGCACCACTGAGCAGAGTCTGGCCCCACTGGATAGTTGCCCCAGTGCCAGGATGGTGACAGTGCCTGTGCTGTACAGAAGGCAAATGACAGCAAAGGTTTTATTCTTCAACTAATACCCATTTGTGGATACATTTAGCTTCAGAAAATGTCTCTCCTGGAGGCCTGCACCAGTGTGAGATGTGTTTGTAGATGTACTGTCACTAACAGCTGATTGCAGGTCTTTAGTTATTCCTTCTCTGAAGTGATCTGAGCCTGTTCCAGGTGTGGAGCCATGCCTGGGCCCACACAAGGCACTAAGATTTTGCTGTATCAGCTGCACTGCTTGAACAAATTTTTATTTCCTCAGGTGTCAGCTTCTGAGGTCACCAGCAGGCTCTGATGAAGAGTTTTGCCCCTTGCCTTCTAGGATGCTTTATGTTAGGACTTCTTGGCCTCTGCCCAAGACTCTAATCATTACTTTGTAGTTACAACAGCAGTATTTAGTCTCAGTTCTGAGAATGATTGTTTTCCCCAGAGCAGTTGCTGCTTTTTGCAAGCTGGGAAGTCCAAAGCATGCACACAGCTGAAGGAACTTCAGTGGCCATGGCTGAAGGAACTTCAGTGGCCATGGCTTTCACTGCCCTGCTGGCTGTGTCTAAAGCTTCAACTGGCTTAGGTCGCTGTTGCTCTTGTGCTCCAGCTTATTCCCTTCTCTTTTTGTTTGGTTGGCAATGGTAAAAGCCTCACAGTGTTGGGATTTCTTTCTTCTTGCTTTGCTGTGTCCAGAACTGGACATTTCATGAGTTTGATAGCCCTGTTGATTTTTCTCCCCTAGGAAAACCACTGCAGCTGACTGTGCAAGCCTGCGATGTGAAGGGCAAAGAAGACAAATCAGGGCCTGAAAACCTCCTTGTAGAGCCATGGACTGGGGATGGTAAGAACCTAGACTTAAAGTCACAGAATGGCAGGTTGGAAGGGACCCCAGGGATCATCTGGCCCAACTTTTTCTGGTGCTCAGATAGTTTAAGTAACAGGGCCCAGCACCTTGTCAAGCTGAGTCTTAAATCTGACTGGTTTATTACTGGTGCTCCTTGTAAGGAGCCCACAGAGTTTGTTTGAGGGAGGGAAAAACCCAAGCAAGCAAGAAAAAAGAGTTTAAAAAAAACAAAGTCTTGTTCTGACTGGTGATGATCTGTGAGCCTGCTTCTCTCTTATGGCCTCTGTGGCAATGGGTACCAGTTTAAGATTTGGGTCATGGTGTTGTCCTTTCACAAATCCAAAAGGAATGGTGCAATCCAGAATATCCAGGCAGACACACAGGCTGCTAACAAGGCCATGGTGCTGTAGCTGCTCAACACTTTGATATGGAAGAGCAATAATTGCACACCAACCAGGCCACCTGGCAGTTGTGGCTTATGTCAAGGTGAATGCCTGTGACGGTTTGGGAGTTCCCTGCCCCCCCCCACTTGTAAAATGACCCAAACTAAACCTCAGCCAGAGCTGGAAGTTAAGAGCTGAAGCTCTATTTACAGCTCAGCACAATGTACAAGCAAATATATACAGTATAGACAGGAATAGTGACAGAAATATACAAGGTTAGGGTAACACAGACACACAGCTCCCCTCCCAGAAAGCAGAGACCCCAGGAGGGGCTCCCAACCACCCTTCCACCTTCTCCTCACTCCCACACCTTACCCCAAGGTTTTGGAGAATCAGCTGGAGGGGGATTAGAAGAAAAGTGGTTAGTGGAGTTATTCAACAGAGAGGAGAAGCCAGAGCTGCTAGAGAGCCCAAGAAGCTGTGCCCCGTGACCCAGACTGCCTGCTCGAGAGACTCTTATCTTTTTGTAAACATCTCAGCAAGCCTCTGAGTGAAGTAGACACCACCACTGTTTTCCTTCACAACCTGTAGTACAATTTTCTCTATTAAAATAATCCAATTAGCTCAAACCAGCACAATGCCTCAGGAGCCAGCTGATTGTCAAAACAAACCAACCAGGCAAGAGAGTGCATCTGGGGGAGAATTATTGCTGTTCTGTGGAAGTCAGCAATGAGCTGTCACTGAGTAAATGATAGCAGAGCCCATGGTGTGGGCTGCAGTCATGAATCAGCCACTGCTGGCATCCCAAATATGGATGGGGAGTGTGGTGGAAGTCAGTGAGATGTCTCTGGCTGCACAAAGCTGGGCATGCTCCTTTGAAGCTGTGTTCATGCCATACTTTTATGAACTGCATCCAACCTAGAGAGAGAGTTGTGTGTTGTCTGTCCTGAAATGAAATGCCACATCCCAAACCCTCTTGTGCTTTGTCTTGTGCAGTGCTGCTGGGGAGTGGAAACTGTTAGGATAGAAAGCAGGCCCCTTCTGACTGCTTGCTTTACCCCTTCCTTTGCTCCTGTGTACAGCTTGGTTCCTGGAGGTGTCTTGCAGATTGTCTTCTGGTGTTTCAAGGATTGCAGCCTGAGGGGGAGTTAGATCAGTCAGCAGAGCTGTAGGAGGAGGCTAAGGGGAGACTTTACTGCTCTCTACAGCTACCTGATAGGTTGGAGTGAGGCTGGTGCTGGCCTCTTCTGCCAAGTAAACAGCAACCGGATGAGAGGCAATGGCCTGAAAGTGTGCCAGGAGAGGGTTAGGTTGGAAATGAGGAAAAATTTCTTTGCTGCAAGAGTGGTCAGGGATTGGCACAGGCTGCCCAGGGAGGTGGTGGAGGTGTTCAAGAAGTTGTAGATGTGATACTTCATGCTCTAGTTTAGTGGTCATGGTAGCTGGGTTCTGGTTGCACTCAGTGATCTTAAAGGTCTTTTCCAACCTTCATCATTCTGTGATAAGCCAAAGTAACATTTGGGAGCCACTAACAAACTTGCCTGAGGAATCACCCTTAAAGCAGCTGCAGAGCCTGCACTCCCTGGAGCCAACTTTAGGAGCTCATACTAACAGCTTGCAGTCTGGTTACTTGTCCTTTGCTCTGTGGTCTGGAAACATTGCCCTAGAGAAGCAGAGTGAGTTTAGTTCCCCCCCTTAGTCCACAGCTGAGGTGTTCTCTTTCCAGCAGCTTGTGCTAGCAACCCTTCCAACCTCATTCCATTCTCACTCCTGCTTTAGGTTTTCTTACTGAGACTGGGAAGACCAGAGCCAGCATCATTCTTTCTACTGGAACTGAATCTTCCTTTCAAGTGACACAGATAAGGGTAAAGGTAGGCAATTCCTGTGGCTTCCTTCTCTGCTTACTGCTGGAGCTGGATTACAGCTGTCTTTTTTATTCTGAACTGTAGAATCACACATTCAGCAGCATTAGTTTGGGAGTTTGCTTTTGTGGAACTTCAGGGGGCTTAAGGAGGCTGAGACCTGAAATTGTTTCAGTGTGCCACATCATGGAGTGAAAATATTGATTTTTCTCTGGCCTTTGTCTGTGTCTTGTGGTGAAGCCAGTGGAGCAGGTCCAGAGGAGGGCCATGAAAATGATCAGGGGGCTGCAGCACCTCTCCTGTGAGGACAGGCTGAGGGAACTGGGGCTGTTCAGCCTAGAGAAAAAAAGGCTCCAGGGAGACCTCAGAGCAGCCTGCCAGTGCCTGAAGGGGGCTACAAGGATCACAGAATGGTTTGGATTGGAAGGGATCTCCAAAGGGCATCTAAGAAGGCTTCAGATGGACTGTGCCCAAAGGCCTGCAGGGACAGGACAAGGAGCAATGGTCTGGAATGAAAAAAGCAGATTGAGATTGGATGTGTGGAACAAGTTCTACGCCAGGAGGCTGCTGGAACACTGCAGCAGGTTGCCCAGGGAGGGAGTTGAGAACCCATCTCTGGAGATCATCAAGGACAGGCTGGAGAAGGCTCTGAGCAAGTTGCTGTGGTGGAGGATGTCCCTGCTGGGTGCAGGCAGGTTGGGACCTTTGGAGGTCCCTTCCAAGCCAAACCATTCTGTGGTTAAATGCAGTCTCTCATCTTTTCAGAGACATCAGCTTAATTTGAACACTCACTGTGATTTGCTCTGATTTAAAAACAAGATTTGGGGATTAGACCTCATAGCTAGGACAAAACTTGGTGAGATTTCTAAAGCTGAATTTATTGAAAGCCAAGCAGGGAATTACAGAAGTTTTCATACCTTTTCTGTACAGGTGGTTCCATTTTCCTTAGGTAAAAAGTGCAGCTCCAGGCATCACTTCTGTCACTGATCCCTATCCATAGGTTTCTTGGGGTGTGTGTGAAAGCCACAACTTCTGAATGTCAGTTTTTAATTTGATCCCGGGGGTGGTTGTTTTAGGTTCGAAGAGGAGCCATTGGGGCTCAGTGTGGGCTGGTGTTTGCCTACAGCAGTGCCTCAGAGAAGTTCCATGCAGAGGAGCACTTCAGGAGATTTGAAAGCTATGACCAATGGAAGCTGCGAGAGTTTAAACAGTTCCTGAAGAGCAGGTATGGGTGAGTGGCAGATTGCACTCCAGCCCAGCAGGGTGAGCCTGGGAGGCACCTCTGGGCTCACCCAACCCCAGCCCTGCTCCAGCAGGGCACCCACAGCACAATGCCAGCAGCACAGTGCCCAGGGGGGTTGGAAGCTCTCCACACAAGGACACTCCACAGCCTCTCTGGGCAGCCTGCTCCAGGCCTCCAGCACCCTCACAACAAACAACTTTCTCCTCCTCTTCACATCCAACCTCCTGCCTGCCACTCTGTGCCCATTGCTGCCCCTTGGCCTGTCCCTGGGGACCACTGAGCAGAGTCTGGCCCCAGGCTCTTGCCCCCCACAGCTCCTTTAGCTCTTGCTGAGCATTGCTCAGCTGCCCTCTGGGGCTGCTCTTGTGCAGGCTCTCAGCCCCAGGGCTCTCAGCCTTTGCTCCTCCCAGAGCTGCTCCAGGCCCCTCAGCAGCTCTGCAGCCTGCCCTGGACTCTGTCCAGCACTTCCCTGTCTCTCCTGAGCTGGTTTGCTGCTTTTGCAGCAGGCAGAATGCAGGATTTACCCCAGAGGAGTAAATAACAGCACCCACACAGAATCTGGAAGTTAAATGGAAATAACATTTCCAAAAGCAGACTAAACCCCAGAGGCAGTCAGTGAAGTGCACCTCTGTCTGTGTAGAGCCCCACAGAGGCCCAGACCCTGCTGCACCAAGCCCGCAGGCTGCGCTGCACAGCCCAGGTTGTGCATCTCTGTCCCTGCTGCCCTTGGGCCTTGCCTCCCACACAGCAAACCCAGACTGAGTTCAGTGAGGCAGAAGGAAAAGAGCCAGAGACCAAGAGCAAAGTGCAAAGGAGAAGGAGCAGAGTGTAATGTCTGCTTATTATACAGAGATTTGCTGGAGGATGGGCTGGGATAGGCCAACCCCGTGGTACTCTTGGTGCTCTGGAGGACTTTAACTATGGTTGGACCCTTGTCCTCAACCTGTAACAACTGAGGAGCCCAGAACTGGAGCCAGGACCCAGATGTGGCCTGACTAGGGCAGAGTAGGAGGAGAGGAAAACCTCCCTCGACCTGCTGACCAGAGTCTTCTTCATGCCCCCCAGGGCACCATTGGCCTTCCTGGTTTAAGGGCACATTGCTGCCTCATGGGGAGCTTGTCCTTTAGCACCTGAAAGTCCTTCTCCTTGGAGCTGCTTCCCAGCAGCTCCCCCCTCACCTGCCCTGCTGCAGGAGGTTCTTCCTCTCCAGGACTCTGCCCTTGCCCTTGCTGACCTTCATCAGGTTCCCCCTGCCCAGCTCTGGCTGGGTGGCAGCACAGCCTGAGGGCTGTCAGCCTCTGCTCCCAGTGTGGGACCAGCAGCAGCCTGCCTGAGGCTCCACTCTGTCCTTTCATCTGGGTCATTGCTGTCTGCAGTTCTGAGCCCTGGGCCACACAGTCTGTATGTGGCTGCTGTCTTCAGCCTCTGGATTCACAGCCCTGCATCATAAGGGGCACAACAGGCTCTGTAAAGGACATGCTGATGACAGAGCACTGCAGGGAGGTCAGGTGTCAATTAGCCTTTACTTCATTCCTTCCTCAGGAGATTAGGGACCAGGACTAAAAATATTTCCTTAGTTCTCTTACTGTGCCTGTGTTAGAGTTTGGCTCTGTGAAAGTTTCTGTTTATAGCTGTAACAGAACCACAGAACTGTTTTCCTTGGGAAAGGGAAAGGCCTTAACTCTACCCAAGTAACATGCAAAAGATATTTTAGTAGCTTATCAGCAACTTGGCAGCTCCTTGAATCCTTCTCTTGGCACAGTTTGTTAAACCTTTCCCTCACAGAAGCAGCTGTTCCTGTGATGAGCTGGGAGAGGATGACCCCATCGGCTGGTTTGAAGTGGAAGAAGAATGGGATGAAGTTGATGTCAAAATGCAGCAGTGCAGAGTTTCCCAAGTAAGAACCCATGGAGAGCCACTGGCCCAGCCAGTGAGCAGAGGCCTCTCCCTGTGCTCTGCTGTACTACCAGCTTAAATCTACACAGCTCTGCTGTGTGCAAGGAGAACAACTCTGAGTAGAGGGAAGGGTCAGTGGAGTTCTCA
Source organism: Semnornis frantzii (assembly GCA_013399775.1). NCBI lineage: Eukaryota > Metazoa > Chordata > Aves > Piciformes > Ramphastidae > Semnornis > Semnornis frantzii. The sequence goes on along the minus strand of VWYK01092149.1, from coordinate 87,748 downwards.
TTAAAAGAGTGAATCAACTTTTATCCTCTGAGCTGCATCCTTTGGCTCTATCTACACATCTGTAGCTGTGGGTAAGTGGTGCTCCAGCAGCAGCTGTAGGTGCTCCTGCACAGGCTGCTGGCTTTCTCCTGAGCAAACAAGCCTGAAAAGGCTTCCAGAATTTGCTTGATTCCAGTTGCTGGGAAGATTAACTACTGCCCAGGTTCAGCATTGATGCTTTGGAGCCAGCTCCCTCAGCCCCTTTTTGGAGGGACAGACAGCTAAGCAGTTCCATCAGGCTGATTCCCTTGAGGAATGTGGGACTTAGCAGATGGCAGAACATGGCTTTGGGTTTGTAGAACTTAAGGAGGAAACTTTGCTTTTAGCCTTGCATTTATCTTGCCTCTGGAGGCAGCTGGAGTGTGGCTCCTCAGGCGTTTTTATACCCTGGCACACTTAGATGTCAGCTGGGAATTTTTCTAAGCCCATCACTGTCTCTGAAGACACTCTGCTGTTGTCTAACCTTTAGTCCCTGAGGCTTAGGAATGCTCCTAAGCCTGTTTGGATGGCAGAACTTCTGTCTTCTGTACCTTGCTAAGGACAGATTGTGTTTGCAGTAGTACAGCTTGATCCTCTGCTTGCTTTTAAATGCAGCTTTGTATCCTGCAAAAGTGCTGTGAGTACAGAACCAAGGGGCAGAGCATGCAGAGTGAATGGAGCTGGTAACAAACTAATTTTGCAAATGCTTGTAGAGGTCACAGAGCCATCACTGACTGCTTTGGATGTGAGGAGAGTTCAAGCTTAGCCTGAATCCTAGGCTCATTATTTTAATCTTCTGGAGATAATTAACCCAGAGTAAGCTTTGCCCCTCCCAACTCCCCCTGGGGTCTTCTCATGCCTTTTGAATGCCAAGTGTGTACCAGCTTTTAAACCTTAGTCTTGTGCTGGTTTTTACCCTTCCAGTACCTGATGATCAAGTTCCTGTGCACCAGACAAGAGGCAGCAGAGCGCTTGGGGGTGCAGGGCCTGAGCGTCCTCGGCTACCTGCGGCCCCTGCGGGAACAGCCCAACAGGAGCATGAACTGTCTGCAGTGTCCAAAGCTTGATGAGGATACAGTTTGTGGCACAACTCTTCTCCTGAAGACACTTTATTTCATCCAGCAGCTGGCACAGGACCTGGTATTTCACTTCTTAGTTCTTAGCTGTATTGACCATGCCAAAGGCAGCAGGGCTGTGCTGAGGGGCATTGAGAGTGGAGTCTTGCTAGCAGCTGCTGGCAGCTGTGCACACCATGCATCCTCTCTGTGTTTGGTGGATTGGCTGGGGATGTGCCCACTTGGGGTCCAGGAGGGAGTTAAGAACCATTTTGCAGGCTCTTACTCTGGGTCCAGAAGGGAGTAAGAACCATTTTGCAGCCTCAAGTTAGAGTGCTGGGTGAAGCAGCTGCCATGGGAGGATGCTCCACTCTCTGTGCACAGTGCACAGGACAGTGCAGCTATTCCTGAAATCTGCATCTGGAAACATGCATGGGGAGGGATCTGGGAAAGTTGTTTAGATGAAATCTTGTCCTATTTTTATGTGAAATAATTCTGTAAATATCTAGGGTGAGACACACAGAGTTAAGATCCTTGCTCACTGCAGGGATCTTAACTCTGATCTTTAAAGGTCATTTCCAATCCAAACCAGCCTCATTCATAGAATGGGAAGGTTGGAAGGGACCTCAGAGCTCAGCCAGTTCCAACCCCCTGCCATAGGCAGGGACACCTCCCACCAGTACAGGTCACTCAAGGCATCATCCAACCTGGTCCTGAACACCTCCAGGTGTCTAAGAGATGTGGCTGCTGTGTGCCATGTCAGCATGATGTGCCCTGCTGCTGAGGATCCTGGAGCCATAGAGCTGTCTGGCTTGGAAGAACCCTCCAAGATCCTCCAGTCCAACCAGAACCCAACACTACCATGGCCACTAAACCCTGTCCCCAAGTGCTATGGGCACAGGTTTCCTGAACACCTCCAGGCATGAGGGCTCCACCACCTCCCTGGGCAGCCTGTGCCAATCCCTGACCACTTTTGCAGCACAGACATTTTCCCTAATCTCCAACCTAACCCTCCCTTGGCACAACTTCAGGCCAGTTCCTGCCCTTCTGTCACCTGAGACTAGGGAGCAGAGCCCAACCCCACCTGGCTGCAGCCTCCTCTCAAGGAGCTGTAGAGAGCAATGAGCTCTGCCCTCAGCCTCCTCTTCTCCAGCACAGCTCCCTCAGCTGCTCCTCCCCAGCCCTGTTCTCCAGACTCTTGTTACCCTTCTCTGGACCTACTCTAGCCTCTCAATGCTCTTCTCAGAGTGAAGCCTCCAAGCTCAGGAGTTGAGGGGTGGCCTCACCAGTGCTGAGTCCAGGGGCACAGTCCCTGCCCTGCTCCTGCTGGTCACACTGTTGCTCATCCAGGCCAGGATGCTGGTGGCCACCTGGGGACACAGTGGCTTATGTCCAGCTGCTGTCAGCCAGCACCCCTCAGCTCCTTTTCTGCCAGACCACTTTCCAGCCACTCTACCCCTAGCCTGGAACTGGGTGGTGTTTTGTTCACACAGTGCCTGCAGTTGTGCCTCTTCAGCTTCCATCCTGAGCCATGGGCCAGTTCACTTTGGCTCTGGGCTGAAGGAAAAGTAATTGGCTTTGTGCTGCAAACAGTGTTCAGGAGTATTTCAGTTTGTGTAAGAACTGCTCAGCACTGAACCAGAGCCTTCTCTGCTCCTCACACAGCCCCACCAGCAAGACCTGGGAGTGTTGGGTGCTGAGCAGCTCCCCAGGAGCCAGCAGTGCCCTCCTGCAGCCCAGCAGGCAGTTGTGTGCTGGCTGCAGCCAGAGGAGTGTGGGCAGGAGGGCAAGAGAGGGGGTTGTGTCCCTTGGCTCTGCTTTGCTCAGACCTCACCTCCAATCCTGCCTCCAGTTCTAGTGTCCCCATCAGAAGGACTCAGAGCTGCTGGAGTGAGGCCAGAGGAGGCCACAAAGATGATCCAAGGGCTGGAGCAGCTCTGCTGTGGGCACAGGCTGAGGGAGCTGGGGGGGTGCAGCCTGGAGAGAAGGCTCCAGGGGGACCTCAGAGCTGCTGCCAGTGCCTGAAGGGATCCTGCAGGGAGGCTGCAGAGAGACTTTTGCTGAGGGTATCTGGAGACAGGCCAAGGGGGAATGGTTTGGAGCTGAGGCAGAGCAGGGTTAGAGTGGAGCTGAGGAAGAAGTTCTTCAGTGTGAGGGTGGTGAGAATGTGGCACAGGCTGCCCAGGGAGGCTGTGGCTGCCTCCTGCCTGGAAGTATTCAAGGCCAGGCTGGATGAGGCCTTGAGCAGTCTGGGCTAGTGGAAGGTGTCCCTGGCCATGGCAGGAGGCTTGGAGTAGATGACCTCTGAGGTCCTTCCCAGCCTAAGCCATTTTGTGATTCTTGTTTGCTAACAGTAACTTCTGGAAGAAACTCTGATATCAGGGGGATTGGAGACAATCTCTGAGGTCCCTTCCAACCTGAGCCATTCTAGGACTTACTGCTGCAAACCTGGTGTCAGAGATTTACTTTTTCTAACTCATTCTCTCCAGCCTTAATTTTCCTACCCTGCATTTCCTTTCCTAGGTGCAGCAGAAGGAGAGTGGATTCAAGTACAAGTCCTTTTTAGATTTCACAGGCCTGGACTTGCAGCTCTTCTGGAATTTCTACAGCAAATTGCACCAGAAGTAAGTCCTGCTGAGGCACTCAACTCTGTCTGCAGAAGTGAACCTTGCCTGCCTTTGGCTGCTGCAGTTTGTGTAAACATCAATCTCTTGCTGCTGCCATGTGGGCTTGTGATGCTTTGGGAGTTCCCTGCCCCCCACACTGAAAATCCCCCAGACTGGACTCAGGCAGCTGGAAGTTAAGGACTGAAGCTCTGTTTACAGCTCAGCACAAGGTACAGGCAGAGAGAGACACAACAGACAGGAATAGTTACAGACAGAGACAAGGGAAAGGCAATACAGAAACACAATTCCCCTGCCAGCCATCCCCAGGAGTCCCCAGGAGGGGCTCCCAACCACCCTTCCACCTTCTCCCCACCCCTCTGCCTTACCCCAGGGTCTGCCTCACATGCAAGGTGAGTTTGGAGGCTGGGCCAGGGGGGTTAGAAGCAGAATGGCGAGTTGGGTTAGCAGCAGAAAGCAGCAGACACAGCAGCTTCCAGAGAGCCTCTCTGAGTTATCTGTGTTTGTGTCCTTGTTTTTATCCATCTCAGCATGCCCAGGAGTGCAGCAGCCATCACCTCAGTTTGCTTTGCACAGCCTAGCATCTGATTTTTTCATTATAATGTTCCAATTAGCCTCAAAGCAGCACAGGGCCTTTAACTGCAGCATTATGTAGGAGCTGGAAATGTAGGTTAGTGCAGCTGTGCTGCTTTTGGCTGTGTGCTGTCTGCTCAGTGGTTGTTACCCACCTGAGCTGGTGACCTCCACAGCTCTCACTGTTTGGTGCAGAGGAGCTTCTTGGCTGGTTCTTGCTTGTGTTTGACTGATGTTTTCTTACAGCCCGAGGGAGGAATGTGTCCTTGCTCAAACACTGCTGCTGCAGCTGCTCCAGAGCTGCTTCTCTGTACTTACTGGAGACAATAAAACCTCCAAACACCCAGAAACATCTCAGAGCAAAGCATCTGGGCACGCAGAAGCTGCAGAAGAGCTTTATAGGCATCTGTGTGAAGGTAATTTATATTGACTGGATTAGCTGCTGTGGCTGTTCTGGCTTACAGGTGTGTTAAAATACTTAAAATTTGGGTAAAGATCTTCATTGCTGGAGGCCAAACCAGCTCCTGTTCATAGATTCATGGAATGGGTTGGGCTAGAAGGGACCTTAAAGCTCATTCAACTCCAACCCCTGCCATGGGCAGGGACACCTCCCACCAGCACAGGCTGCTCAAGGCCTCATCCAGCCTGGCCTTGAACACCTCCAGGGAGGAGGCAGCCACAGCCTCCCTGGGCAGCCTGTGCCAGTCTCTCCCCACCCTCACTCTCAACAATCTCTCCCTCCTCTCCACTCTCACTCTCTCCTCTCCCAGCTCAGAGCCATTCTCCCTCCTCCTGGCACTCCCAGCCCTTGTCCAAAGTCCCTCCTCAGCTCTCCTGCAGCCCCTTCAGGCACTGGAAGGCTGCTCTGAGGTCTCCCTGGAGCCTTCTCTTCTCCACAATGAACAGCCCCAACTCTGCCAGCCTGTCCCCACAGGGAAGGTTCTCCACCTCCTCTCATCACATTCATGGTCCCCTCTGGACCCTCTCCAGCAGGTCCATGTGCTGGTTCCCCAGAGCTGCAGGTGAGCTCTGAGCAGAGCAGGGAGACAGAATCCCCTCTCTGTGCTGTTGCTCTCCCTGCTCTGCCTGCAGCCAGCACACAGCTGCCTCTGGGCTGCCAGCCACCAGTGCTGGCTGCTGGGCACTTGGGCACCAACTGACACCCCCAAGGCCTTCTTCTTCAAACTGCTTTCAGCCACTCCTTGCCCAGCCTGAATTTGTGCTTGAGATTGTCCTGCCCCAGCTGCAGGACCTTGCACTTGGCCTTGCCGAACCTCCTGAGGCTGGCTTGGGCCCAGCTCTGCAGCCTGTCCATGTCCCTCTGGATGGATCCCTGCCCTCCAGCCTGTCACCCACACCACACAGCTTGGGGGCATCTGCAGACTTGCCAAGAGTGCCTCAACCCTGCCGACAAAGGTGTCCAACAGTTGTTTGTTCCCCAGGTCAGGGTGTGCTCCATGCTCTGTCTCAGTGCAGCTTTCCTGGTCCCTTTGTTTCATGATTTGTTCTTGCCATGTTATTTCATGGTGATTTTATAGACTGCCAATGTGTGGTCAGGAGACAGCTGCAGTAGGAGACTTTGGAATGTGTCACCTTCTGCAACCAGGGAATGGGATCCTTTAGCTGTTGCTGAGCTCATCTGTCTCTGCTGGTCCATAGGGATGCTAAGGAGCCTGTGAGGTGTACAGGGAAGGCTCTGGAGCCAGTGAAGGAAAGGAGAGTTACAAATGACATTTCCTGGCTCTAGGCTGGCATCCTCTTCATTCAGGTGTCATTTTAAAATCAAACTTTTCTAGCTATATAAACCAGTTCATGTTGGCTCTGTCACATCTTGGAAGCTTCATTACCTTTGAAAGTTGTCAGGACTTAATGTCCCCAGAGTTGATTTACTCAGTAAATATGTCCTTGCCAAAGTCTGTCCTCCTGGAAGTCACAAAGTTTCCTTTCATGTTCTCTGTGTGTAATGGGACTGGAAGGGTTTGGAGCTGTCACATAACACAGTGAGTTCAGCTGTGCCTTTGGCAGCTGGAGGATTAATTTCTTCTGGTGGCTTTGTTTCCCTTCTGTGTGAACAGTGGTGGATATGGGGGACAGCAACTTCATGCCAATGAAAATGCTGAAGGAGGAAGTTAAGAACACCTTACTGAGTGGAGCAGCAGTCTTCTTCCCAGACAGACAGACCAGGAGGCAACAGCTCTTCACCATGATGGTAAAGCATTCAGTGAGAAATCGATTGTTCAGTGTCTGTATGCTCCATGCAGAAAACCAGACCAGGTCTGAGTGCTCACTGTCAAACAATGGCACTGTCCCACAGAAGTCAAACCCTTCTTTTCTTTGCTCTTTTTGCCATTCCCCTTCTCTTTGCAGCTTCTCCAAAGACAGAGGAGCTAACCCTACCTTTTCTTCTGAAAATGAGTAGTAGAAGGCAGAAATTAGAATCTTTTCTCACAGAGCAGGGAAGCAGAACACATCACACAGATAACTCTTTCTCCTTTTCTAGAAGAACATCACAGAGCAGGAACATAAGCAGTCTGTACACCTTGCCTTCAGATCCTTGTGTTCCCACTTCAGGTAAGGGGGTCCCAAATTGGAGAAAAATGTCTGCAAGCCCACAGCTGTTACTGAGCTCATATTTAATCCTGGTTAGAAATATTACTGCCCTGGAAAAGAACTCTCCCTAATAATGACCTGACTTTGCTTCAGAAAGGAGAATGCTGCTAATGTGGTCAGTAACTGCACAGCTGCATAGGTTGATGTCTGAGGCTGCTGAAATCAGACTGTACTGCTCTTGGCCTTCTCCTAGGCTGTCTGCCAATTTTTCAGGTGATTGTCCACAGTGATGATTGGGATGGAGTTGGCAAAACCCAAACTTCAGATCTTTGATAGTAATCCTGCAGTAGGGGAGAACTGAGTTTGTGTTGTGGAAATGTGTTGCTGGTTGCTGGTTAGTAAGGAGGTCTTTGTTTTGCAGTGACCAAGATCCAGGAGGACTTTTGCTGTTACCAGAGAAAGGAGTTTCTGCAAACTTTGACATAAGTGAAGTACTCTCAGTCATGGACACCCTTCTGCTGGTGGCAGCCAGAGAGGTAACTGTCTCTGCACTCCTGCTGCTGCTTTGCCATTCGGACACAAGCTCTGTGCCTGAGGTGTTCCCCAGGAGCCAGCAATATGCCCTTGTAGCCAAGAAGGCAAATGGTCTTCTGGGGTGCAGGAAGAAGAGTGTGGCCAGCAGGCTGAGGAAGGTTCTCCTCCCCTCTGCTCTGTCCTAGTCAGGCCACATCTGCAGTGCTGGGTCCAGCTCTGGCTCCCCAGCTGCAGAGAGACACAGAACTGCTGCAGAGAGTCCAGGGCAGGCTGCAGAGCTGCTGAGGGGCCTGGAGCAGCTCTGGGAGGAGCAAAGGCTGAGAGCCCTGGGGCTGAGAGCCTGCACAAGAGCAGCCCCAGAGGGCAGCTGAGCAATGCTCAGCAAGAGCTAAAGGAGCTGTGGGGGGCAAGAGCCTGGGGCCAGACTCTGCTCAGTGGTGCCCAGGGCCAGGCCAAGGGGCAGCAGTGGGCACAGAGTGGCAGGCAGGAGGTTGTGAAGAGAAGGAGAAAGTTGTTTGTTGTGAGGGTGCTGGAGGCCTGGAGCAGGCTGCCCAGGGAGGCTGTGGAGTGTCCTTGTGTGGAGAGCTTCCAACCCCCCTGGGCACTGTGCTGCTGGCATTGTGCTGTGGGTGCCCTGCTGGAGCAGGGCTTGGGCTGACTGATCCCAGAGGTCCCTTCCAGCCTCACCCTGCTGGGTCCTGTGTGCTCTGTATGCTAGAGAACTTCATTTCCTGTCACCATTTGAGGCTGTTCAGGCCTGTAGGATTAGGTTTTCCTACCAATTGTAGTGTTTTCCTTTAAACCTTAACATTTCATAGTAGCAGAGTAAGATGAGCTATTAAGAAGTCTTCATGGCACCCTCTCAACACTAGGAACCATCCCATATGGAGAGGTCAGGACTGGTGGTGCTGCCAAGGGAGGTGTAAGTGGAGGAGAGTCATTTATACAGGCAGAAAAGATGTGCTGAGAGCACAGAGTGACTCATCTGTTGCTAAACACTGGGATTCATCAAAACCAAACCCAGCAGTGTTGCTTTGTGGCTTTCCATGCTGCTTGTCAGCTGGACTCAGCCTTTCTTGGAGGGGAGTGAGCTGGCAAAGCACAGCCCAGCTCACCTAGTGCCTGCTGTGTGTCATTCTGCAGCACAAGAGGATGTCCTTGGTGTTCCACTCTTGTTTTTCAGTGTGAAATGATGATGCTGGATGTTGCACACAGAGAGAGTAGCACAGTCCTGTCTTCCCTGTTCTGGTCTGTTCAAGGTAGCCTCCTTTCGTGGTGCTACCTGCAACTGAAGGGCAGTGATAACTCAGCCAAGGACCTGGCAGTAGAAATACTTAAAAACTGTAAGTGCTGGGGCTGAATTTAGAATGTGGTTGTGCAAATTGCAACAGGCAGTGCTTGCCTGAGGCACACTTATAACTGTCACAGCATTTCTAATCTCTAGCAATTTGTATGACTGCTGAGCACTTGAGAATTGTAGCTGTAGTGATGATGTTATGTTGGGAGACCCTTCAGAAAACAGTTCAGGGAGTTTTGGGGGTCAGATACCACACCCTAAACAGCAGCAGGCTTTGGCTGCTTTAAATGTCCTTTTTTTTGCTAAGGTCCTGGGTGGTGCTCTGTGTTTTCCTAGATGTTTGAGACAGCCAGAAGGAACTTACTGAAGGAGCTGGGCAGCTCTGAGGGGTGTTCTGCTAAAGTGGGACTTGGGGTTGCTTTTCTTGGGGTGATTTTAGTTGCCCTGGGTGGTGCTTATAGTTGATGCAGCAGCTCTCTGCTGAGTAGTTACATGGGTCAGGACCTCAGAAGTGTAACTTTATGTCAAATGATTTCACATTTATGTTATCTGCATATAAATAAGTTTGTTGCTTTCTATCTTACGTGTAAAGATGGAGCTAAGCATGAGTAGCCTCACTTGTAAATGAAACTGCATTTCTCAGTGTGTGGGGAGGCTGCTGGATGCACACAAATTGCTGACACAGTACTGGAGGGGTTGATTAATGACTCCTCACTCCTTTTGTTGGAGGAACCTTGATAAGCAGGACCAATTTCTACTAGAAATAGCACAGAAAGCCTCTCTGAACTGTTTTCACTCCTGAGTGTCAGTGCCTGGGGCAGCAACCCTCCCTGCTGCCCTCCTCCCCGTGCACATCACCCTGCACGTTGTAGGTGTTTGCTGAAGCAGGTTGTGGTAGCAAATCCTTAAGGTGGCTATTAAGGGTTTTTTTTCTCTTTAGATGTGGGCCAGTTCCTGTCAAATATCAGAACGATTTTGCAGTCACTTTTATCTCAATATAGTGGCAAAACAATAGTAGAAAAAATAAGTAACTCTGTCTTTGCTATGGCCACTCGTCAGCTGGTAAGTGACACTGGGGGGCTCTCCTTCCCCGGGCAGCCTGGCCCTGGGCACCTCTCTCTTCATCACACCTCTGCTTCCTCCTAGGTTATCTTCCTGCTGGATTTCTGCACTTTAGACATCCCACACTGTGCTCTGCTCCAGGGATTCAGCACTTTGATAGAACCACTGAAAAACCTTTGTAGTGAGCCTCACAAGGTATCTGATGGCACAGGAGCGGTGAAGGGCAGCCACAGGGCGGGGATTGGCCCCCCTGTGCTTGGCACCTCAATTCCTGGCTTCCTTTTGGGACCCTCACTCCAAGAGGGACATTGAGGGACTGGAGGGTGTCCGGAGAAGAGCAGTGAGGCTGGTGAAGGGTTTGAAGGGCATTGTACAAGGAGCAGCTGATGAAGTTGGGTTTGTTCAACCTGGAAAAAAGGAGGTTGAGGGGAGACCTTCTGGCTCTCTACAACTCCTGAGATTCTATGATTCTAGGTTGGTGCTGGGTGGGTCCTCGTCTCTTCTCCCTAGTGTGAGGTGATAGATCAGGAGGAGATAGTCTGAAATTGTGCCAGGAGAGGGTTAGGTTGGAGATGAGGAAAAATTTCTTTGCTGCAGGAGTGGTCAGGGATTGGCACAGGCTGCCCAGGAAGGGGGTGGAGTCCCCATCCCTGGAGGTGTTCCAGAACCGTGTGGCCATGGCATCTAGGGACAGGGTTTAGTATGCTGGTTGTGTGTTGTTGGTTTGACTCAGTGATCTGGGAGCCTTTTTCAGCTGAAACACTTCTATGGTTCTATGAAAACCAGAATAGCAAGGAAGACAGAGGAGACTGAGGTAATTCTGTTGATGGGTACTAAAGGAGCTGGAAATCTTGTAACAGCGCAGGGGGAGTTGGGCAAGAGGAACTTAGAGAGTCCCTTCCAACCTGATGTGTTTTATGATGCCGTGGGATGTGTAGTCAAATGTGGAGTGAAGAATGAGAACTAGATCTGCACTGGTCAGGAAGATGAGCAGAGTGACCAGAAAGTGCAACTGGGGTGAGAAGCCCAAAAGCTACCTAGGAGGGAGGGCTCCCGAGGGTGTCCTTAGTGTTTTTATCTTCATCACTTGTGGTGCCGCAAATCAAGTCTGTATGTCTGTAATGTAGGTGTTTAACTTTGCCTTAGCCACCCAGGGTTCCTTTTTGTCCTCAGTGGAGACTTGCAGGCACTTCTGAGGTGAGGCTGACTTCAGCAGGCTCAATGGATTTTGCTGCAGAAGTGCTTCCTTACCATGGTTATCACTGCTGTCTCTAGAACTAGTTTAGATGTGAGTCACTGCTGTAGTTGAATGCTGCCTTGCTCACATCTGGCAGCTCCTGAGTGTAGACACAAAGACCTAGTGTGGCGTTGGGGTTTAATTACTGTTTGTTAGTGCTCACCCATACACTTTGGTTCCACAGCTGGAAGTGGAGAGCTGGCAGCAGGAGCAGCCTGTGGTGTTGCGAACGTGGACAATGGAATCACCTCATAACTATGAAAATAATTGCCATGAGGTCTCAGTCTTCCTGTGCCATGGGGCAACTTACTTTGAGGTGGAGTTTGATGACAAGTGTGAAACTGAACGGAGGTAATTGGATGTTGTGCTGCATTGGATCCCAATGTCCATCTGCAGAGGGACAATTCCTGTTTCAGAGCCCCCAGCGCAGGCAGGACATGGACCTGATAGAGCAACTCCAGAGGAGGCCACGAAAGTGCTCAGGGGGCCGGAGAACCTCTGCTAAGAAGGCAGACTGAGGGAGCTGGGGATGTTCAGCCTGGAAAAGAGAAGGCTACAGGGAGACCTAAGAGCAACCTGCCAGTGCCTGAAGGGGCTGTTAGAAGGCTGCAGAGGGACTGTTCCCAAAGGCCTGCAGGGACAGGACAGAGGACAATGGTTTGAAATGAGAGCAGAGCAGATTGAGAGTGGATGTGAGGAGCAAGTTCTGCACCAGGAGGGTGCTGGAACGCTGCAACAGGTTGCCCAGGGAGGCATTTGAGGTCCCATCCATGGAGATGATTCAAGGTCAGGCTGGAGAAGGCTCTGAGCAAGCTGCTGTAGGGGAGGATGTCCCTGCTGAGTGCAGGGGGTTTGGGCTGGATGACCTCTGGAGGTCCCTTCCAACCCAGCATGTTCTCTGATTGCATGCAGTAATGAGTTGCAATGTTCACAGGTATGATTACCTGGAGTTCACTGATGCCAGAGGGGCAAAAACTCGTTACGATACAAAGGTTGGCACTGAGAAGTGGCCTAAGGTGAGCACCTTGAAAATTCTGACCTGGTGATTTCCCCAGGCTTAGGAAGCTCTGACTGTGAGGAACCTGCTGGCTGAAGGGCTGTGTGCTCCCCTCCGTGTGTGTGCTGCCTCTCAGAGCTGGGGGGCAGGAGGTGGGGGAGAAAGTCTCCAAGGAGTGAATGGGTGAAGAATCCCTTTGTGGTGCTTCTCCCAAGGGAGCAGTCAGCTCCGATGGGAAGTGACAACCACTTCTAACTGCCTAACAGTTTCATATGGCATTTCAAACATTCAGAAGCACAGACTTGGGAATCCTTTGAGTGAGACCATTTGCAGAATCCACAACCATTTTGGTGTGGAGAATGTCTAAATCCATAGAGAGAATCGATAGCAGTACCCATGTGGGTAAAGCTTGCTGCCCTGCTCGCCCCCAGGGTAGTGTTGCTGTGGCTGTGCTTTGCCATCCATGCTGCCTGCTCACAGGGGAGGCTTCTCTGGTGAGTTCTTAAAGCTCAGGCAGCTAAGGAAGTCCTCATTAGGCTCTGGAGCAGAAACTGTCTCCGCTTTGTGCTGTGGGTTCCTGGTGCAGGTGGTGGGGGACAGGAGGTCCGTCAGGGTCAGAGCCTGGTACTGAACCCCCCCCCCCCCACCATTACTGAAGGGAATTCATGACCCTGAAACGTCTTCCTGTGATGCACACTTGGCAAAATGACTGTTTTGTTGCTCTGTAGAAAGTGACCTTTAAGGCTGGCCCACGGCTGCAGTTTCTCTTTCACTCTGACAGCAGCAATAATGAGTGGGGCTACAAGTTCTGCGTCACCGCCTACGGCCTGCCCGACGTGGCCATGTCCTGGGGCCTGGACCTGCAGCTCCTGGTGTCGCGGCTGCTGGGGCGCTTGGCCTCGCGCAGCATGGCCCCCAGGGCGCCCCGAGGTGAGTGCCGCCGGCTCCGGCCTGCCGCTTTGGCTCTGCCTTTGGCTTGGAACTCACCAGTCCCCCACCGAGGCTCCAGGCTGCTGGGAGTGCCCTGGGGAAATGGAGCTCTGCTGTCTGTGCTGACTGCTGGCCTGCAACATCTGCCCGAGGAGCAGAGCCTGAGAGATCTGGGGCTGGTGAGGAGCAGCCCGAGAGGAGACCTTATGAATACTTACAAATATCTGCAGGTGTTGTCCAGAAGGGGCCAGGCTCTGCCCAGTGCTGTCCTGCGATAGCACAGGGCTGATGGACACAACCTGGGACAGGTTCACCTGACCAGCAGGAGAAAGTTGTTTGGTGTGAAGGTATTGGAGGCCTGGAGCAGGCTGCCCAGAGAGGCTGTGGAATTTCTCTGGAAACTTTCAAGACCCGCCTGGATGATCTTGCTTTGGTTTAACGATCTTCAAAGGTCCCTTCCAGCCCTTAACACTCTGTGGTTTTATGGAGGACTTGCTGGGCTCTGATCATTGAGCTGTGCTCTCTTGTGCCAAGCTTGGCTGCTCATCTGTAGGACAACCCTGAGACAGTCATGGGGATCACAGGGGCAGTGGTTTGAAAGTGGAGCAGGGCAGAGTTAGGTTGGACCCCAGGAAGAAGTTCCGCACAGTGAGGGTGAGGAGGCACTGGAACAGGTAACCCAGGGAGGTGGTGGAGACTCCATGCCTGAAGACATTCAAGGTCAGACTCAATGTGGCCTTGGGCAGCCTGCTCTAGATGGAGGCTACCTGCAGGGGGTTGGACAGGATGACCTTTGAGGGTCCCTTCCAGTCCAGTGCAGTCTGCCAGGAAGATCTGGAGAGATGGAAGCAGGCTGTGCTGAGTCACAGCAGAACTCGCTCAGCCTCTGTTCCTCCTTTTAAAGGCAGTGCTGAGATCCACCCAGTGATGGTGGCAGGAACAGGGAGCTTAGAACTCCAATGATGTGAAAGGTTTCAGATGAACATTTGGTATTGATTTGAGTTTGAATTCACCAGTGGAGTTTGGCTCATTGCAGAAGTTTAGTACCCTTGGGATCTCAACCACTGGAAATAAGGAGAATATAAAAAATAAAATATACCATTGGGGAAAAAAAAAAAAAACAAACCAACCCAGAATTGCTTTTTCTCTAGTTTCAAACTCAGAACACTTCTGGCTAGCATCCTACATCTGAATTCATTCAACCACTGTGCAGAAGTTAAAGGAAGTTTAAGAGTTCTTGCTGCCATCAGGTGGTCAGCCCTTGCCTTGGAGAATCAGGCAGGTTCTTAACCTGTGAGTTTAGGGAGCTAATGGAAGTGTTCTTTTTCATAGTCTGATAGAATGGGTTGGGTTGGAAGGGATCTTAAAGCTCAGCCAGTGCCAAGCCACTGCCATGGGCAGGGACACTTCCACCAGCACAGGCTGCTCAAGGCCTCATTCAGCCTGGGCTTGTACACCTCCAGGGAGGGGGCAGTCACAGCCTCCCTGGGCAACCTGCTCGAGTGTCTCCCCAGCCTCACTCTAAAGAATTTCTTCATCCTTGGTCTCATTCTGCCCTCCTCAAGCTCAGTCTGCCCTGCCCAAGCTTCAATCCATTGTCCCTCCTCCTGGCACTCCCAGCCCTTGTCAGAAGCCTCTTCCCAGATCACCTGGAGCCCCTTCAGCTGCTGGAAGGCTACTCTAAGATTTCCCTGGAGCCTCCTCTTCTCCAGGCTGAGCAGCCCCAACTCCCTCAGCCTGTCTCCCTGTGGGAGGTTCTGCAGCCTTCTGGGCATTCCTCTAACCTCTGAACATCACTGAACATTTTTTTCCTTTCTTAATATGAGCACATTTCCATGGAGCCAATGCCTCTGTCTTTAGTAGGTGAAAAGCTTTCAAAACCTCTTGTAAATGGAGAGGGTTCTGTGGTTAGAAGTACAGTGAAGAAGTGCCAACTCAACTCCTCCCTGACGTGACACTGTCAGTGTGAGCTGCTGAACCTGCCCTTAAAGGGTGCAGTTTTCTGTGGCACTCTGGAGGAACAAAAGCAGGAGAATGTTGTTCGGTGACTCCTTCAACCCATTTGCATTTTCCCCTCCAGCACTGGGTGTTTAACATTTATTATTTTTTATTCATCATTCTGTAACAGTGACTGGTAGCATTTAGGAACTGATGTGTCTCTGTTCTGGATTTCTTTCAGACCTAGGGAGTGAAGCAAATTTGCCTCCTTTGCAAGTGGCGGCAGTTCTTAATTCTCCGCTCTGGAAACCTGTCTTCAGGCATCAGATGTGTCCTGAGGCACTCCTGGGGGCCAGGCAAAGCAGTAAACTGCTCCAGCACAAAACAGAGGTATGGACACTCTGGCTCCTGAGACACTGCTATGAACTCCTCACACTTTCTTTCAGCCTTGGTACATGGTGCTCTGGTGCCCAGTGACAAGGGGCAGTGGGCACAAACTGACACCCATGAGGTTCCACCTGAAGGGGAGGAGAAAGTTGTTTGTTGTGAGGGTGCTGAAGGCCTGGAGCTGGCTGCCCAGAGAGGCTGTGGAGTGTCCTTGTGTGGAGAGCTTCCAACCCCCCTGGGCACTGTGCTGCTGGCATTGTGCTGTGGGTGCCCTGCTGGAGCAGGGCTGGGGCTGGGTGAGCCCCAGAGGTCCCTTCCAGCCTCACCATTCTCTGGATGGCTGTAGGAGACCTTCAGAGATCATCTCCTTCAGCTTCATTAGATCATCTCTCATTGATCAGGTTGCTGCAGGTGCACTGCAAGATGACTTAATTGTGGAAATGATCTGAACAGAATTCAGCTGCTCTGACCCTGACTGCTCTCTTCCCTCCTTTGCAGGCCAGGAGCCCTCTCCCAGACGACTGCCGTCACTTTCTTATCGACTTTGCAAAGTCAAATCCTGCCCAGGAGCTCAGTGGGCAAAAATCTGAACTTTTCAAAGGACTTATACAGGCATGTAAAAAACAGACCCCAAAGACAGATATAGTTGCTGGTTCTACTGTTGATCAAGCTGTGAACTCCACATTTGCTGCTTTGGTGTATCTCACTCCAGAGTTATATGAGAAGCTTCACAAATATGGTAACTCTAACATTAGACTATCTTAATAATGGAGACTTAGAGCTTGTAAAGACTTATCTTAGAGTGCAGCCTAGAAACTTGGAACCATCAGCAGAGTTTAGAAGATGTTGTGCACAAAGAAATCCTTCCTTAGGCTCTGGAGGGTTTGGGGTTTGTTACTGCAAACTTTTTATCTTCAGAGCTCTGTCCAAATACTAATCACAGATTCAAAGATTGCATTGGGCTGGAAGGAGCCCTCAAAGGTCAACCAGTCCAGGCCCTCCTGAGTCAGCAGGGACCCCTCCAACTGGATCAGCTTGTCCAGGACCACATCTTGAATGTCTCCAGGGATGGGACCTCAACCACCTCCCTGGGCAACCTGTGCCAGTCTCTCTCCACTTTCACTGTGCAGAGCTTCCTCCTGGTGTCCAACCTAACTCTGCCCTGCTCCAGTTCCAAACCATTGTCCCTAGGCCTGTCACTCCCTGCCCTTGTCAGAAGTCCCTCCCCAGCTCTCCTGGAGCTTTCTCTTGTCCACAGTGAACAGCCCCAACTCTCCCAGCCTGTGCCCACAGCAGAGGTGCTGCAGTCCCCTGATGGTCACAGCTCTGCATACCCATCATGAACTGCTGACAGCCTCCTAAAACTGTACCGAGAGAGTGGAGATGTCCTTGGGGTTGGAATTCAGTGTAACTCCTAGGGCTCAGGGATTCTTACATCATTTTCTGCTCTTTCTTTTCCCTCTCCTAAAAAACCAACATGGAATGCTGGAAGTGGAGGAGGTTTGAATTACTTCCCAAAATATTATCCTATGGAAACTAATCCTTGGTATCCCCAAAACAGATCAATTGCTTTAGGTTTATTTTTTGTTTCTTTCTAAATATAGAATCACAGAATGGCTTAAGAGTGGAAGGGGCCTTAGCTTCTAACCTGTGTGAGGTCCCTTGCAGTACAATTTGCTGGGTTTTCAGTAGGTGCAGTGAACAACTGCTGAGCTTGCAACATCTTCCTGTTAAGCTCAGTGGTGTGTCTGAGGTGGTGGCTAACAAAGGTGTCTCTTGGGTTTCAAAGGTTTCGATTCAGCCTTACACTTTCTGTCAACATTCTTGAAGCAATTCAGAGCAAACATTCAGAGCAAAGGAGGGGATTGTGCCCCTTGGCTCTGCTCTCCTCAGNGTTCAAGGCCAGGTTGGAGGAGGCCTTGAGTGACCTGTTCTGGTGGGAGGTGTCCCTGCCTGTGGCACAGGGGGGTTGGAACTGGCTGATCCTTGAGGTCCCTTCCAACCTTCCCATTCTGTGATTCTATGATAAGCTAAACATCTTCCATTTTGAACTGGGCAGTGACTGACACAGAGACTGACTCAGTCCTTGTTGCTTGTAGTTGTTTTACAGACTCAGAGCTGTTTCAGCCTCTAAGCTCATAGAGTCCATGCAGCAGCCGAGCCCCACCATGGCCACTGAACCCTCTCCCCAGGTGCCATGGCCACTCCTCCTCATTTTCCATGGGCTTAAACCCCTGCCTGCCTTGAGGTCCTGCACTGACCACATGCTTCCAGGATCATCCATGGCTCCAGGTGGAGTCTGCAGAGCAGGGACAGTTGCAGCCCCATGATGCAGAACTGCATCATCCCTTGAATCCCAGTGGGATGTGGGGCAGGTCTGGCACCCTCATTTCAGAGTGAGGGTGGGGAGAGACTGGCACAGGTTGCCCAGGGAGGCTCTGGCTGCTCCCTCCCTAGGGGTGTTCAAAGTCAGGCTGGATGAGGCCTTGAGCAGCCTGTGCTACTGGGAGTGATCCTGCCCATGGCAGGGGATTGGTACTGGATGAGCTTTAGGGTCCCTTCCAACCCAACCCATTCTGTGATTCCATGAAACTTTTATCAAGTCTTTAATATTTGTAAATTGATCTTGAGAGTCCATTTCAGAAATCCATAGCATGCAACAAAGGGGACAGATGTTGATGAGTGAAGAGATCTGTAGAGCTTTGGGTTTCTACTGGACATGTCTGGATCATCCAGGGAGCAGTTTGCATTAGTGCTGCTTGTATCTATTGGGAGAAGGTTTTGTTCTTAATGCTTAATCAAATCCAACAAAGGCAAGGGTAGAGTCTTACATCTGAGAAAGAACAGCCCTGTGCACCAGGACTGACCTGTTGGAGAGCAGCATGGGCAAAAGGGACCTGAGAGCCCTGGTGGCCGGAATGCTGGCTCATGGGCATCTATGTGCACTTGTGGCCAAGGAGGCCAGTGCCATCCTAGGGTGGAGTAGAAGGGCTGTGGTGTGTAGGTCAAGAGAGGTTCTCCTGTCCCTCTGCCCTGGCAAGGCCACATCTGGAATATTGTGTCCAGTTCTGGACCCCTGAGTTCAAGAAGGACCTCAGGGAAACTACCTGACAGAGTCCAGCACAGAACTACAAAGCTGCTGCAGGCAGTGGAACAGCTCCTGTGAGACCAGGCTGGGGCTGGCAGCAGAGGAGCCTGAGGGCTGCCCTCAGTGCTGTGCCAAAGATGTACAGGGCAGTGTGGGCAGGACACAGCCAGGCTCTGCTCAGGAGTGGCCAAGGGCAGCACAAGGGGCACTGGGGGCAAGCTGGAGCAGAGGAGGTGCCAGGGGAAGAGAAAACCCTTGTCAGTGTGAGGGTGCTGGAGTCTGGAGCAGGCTGCCCAGAGAGGCTGTGGAGTCTCCTCCTCTGGACACATTCAGAACCCCACTGGGTGTGTTCCTGTGTGCCCTGCCCTGGCTGCCCCTGCTCTGGCAGGGGCTTGGACTGGATGAGCTCTGGAGGTCCCTTCCAACCTGTAACATTCTCTGCTGATTGCAGGCCAAATGCTTTGGGAAGAGCCAAGAAAGATGTTCAGAGCTGAACTTTGCAAATACCTCTGTGAAGGTGCAGTTTGTGTATTTAAAGCCTATGGGACTTGACAGGCTTGTATTCCCTGTTTTCCTTCCAGCCACAATTCCAAGTATTGACTGAAAGCTGAAGGGCAGGTCTAGCATAGCCATAGTTAAATAGTCCAGCTGCTGGGCATGGAGCTCCAAATAAGCAAGACTCTTCTCTTTCTTCTTTCCAGTCACCAGTGGAGGCAAGGTGCTTTTGAGTGATGACTTTGCACAAGTGTACTCCCTGGCTGATTCCATTAGAATCTGGATGGTAAGATCACTCAGGAGGGTGGCTAATTGCTGGCATTTCCATGAGTATTCCCCTATGCAGTGTTCAGGAGTAGGGTGGAGCCATGGATTTGTCTCTCGGATTCTAAGCCAAGTTTTTGCACTTAGGAAGAAGATAAACTCACCTCTAAGCTTTGAGCATCACCATTTCAGTGCATGCTTCCACTGCTCTCCTTTCCAGCCCCACATTTGTCCTCGGGAGTATTTGGGCCTGAATTTGTCTCTAAATTGGTCGAATTTGTGTTATTTTTCAGCAAGGAAGTGTATGGTTAATTAGGAAGATTCATTGACAGCAATTGGAGTTCTGAGGTGTAGCATAGAAATCAATCTGTCTTGGAGCTCCTGCTCAGAAAGGCAGTGCTAAGGGAAGAGGAAGGAGTTGCTGCTTTGAGCAAGGGACTGGCTTCAGCTCCAAGGATTTCACATGGGGCTTCCCTTGAAACAAACCTTGTGTCAGGAGCTGGTGTCAGCAGCTCACAGCCTGGTGAGAAGTGGCTGTGCCACCCCCTGCAGCCACAGAGAGCCAAAGCTCTCAGGTTTCCCCAGCCTGCGGGGGATTGTGGATGTCACAACCAGGAGGCCTTGAACAGCTAGTTCCATCTGTTAGGATGGTGTCTGTGACACCCTTCACTACTCTGTGCCCCCTTTAGATGTGGGCTGGCCAAATGGACTGTTCTAGTACCTGGTGTCCTCCTCCCTCCTCTTTCCTGCCTGCAAGAACTCCTGACTGCTTGATGCTGCAGGGATGCAGGGAGTGGGTGCCCTGTGCCTGCTGCAGGGTGGAGATGTCTGCAGCTGGCAGTCCCCTCTGGGTGCAGAACATGGAGATCTGGGAGCTTAGCTCATGGCTGACTCTGTCTTCTCCTGAGCAGTGGAAGTACAGGGGAAACCTTCTTGTTCTTGGAGGGCTCAGTCACAGAAGGAGGGGTCTCAGCCTGCAGACCTTGAGCTGTGGGATCTGCTCCCATAATTCAGGTCCTGCACTTTTTGACTCCTGGGTGTTTTGTCCTGCACTGGGGTATGGTGCCTACTGTTATCTCTTCTGAGATTGAATTCCTATAGTGCCTTGCAGGGCACTATACAGAGCAGTCAGATTTTAACTATTTTAACATCCTGTCTGTAGCTGGAAATGAAGCAGAAGTCCCTGATGGGCAGAGGCAATGACACTGAGGAGAAGCGGAATGCAGAAGCAAGTGAGGTGAACCCAGAAACTCTTGGTAAGTGTTGCCTTTCCCAATGGATAAGCATCCCAGGCAGCTTAATAAAGCATCAGCTTGTAAATGCTACCCATAGTATTTGCTATGAAAGACAATTTAGCAGCTTGGGTCATGCCGTGTTGCCCCTTTAATGGTGTGCAGGAAGTTGCCTGTGAGAAAGCAATGTGCATTGTGGCTGAGAGGCCCAGTGGTACCCTGGGGTGCAGTAAGAATGTCCCCACGGGTCAAGGGAGGTTCTCTGGCCCCTCTACTCTGTCCTAGTGAGGCCTCATCTGGAGTATTGGGTCCATTTCTGGGATCCCCAGTTCAAGAGAGACAGGGAGCTACTGGAGTGAGTCCAGTGGAGCCTACAAGAATGATTAAGGATATAGAACATCTCTCTTGTGACGAAGGGATGAGGGATCTGGGGCGTGGTTAACCTGAAGAAGAGCAGCCCCAGAGGGCATCCGATCAGTGTTTACAGGTACATTAAGGGTGAGTGACAAGAGGCTGGGGCCAGTGTCTTTTCACTGGTGCCCAGGGATGGAACAAGGGGGAATGGGCACAGACTGGAACCCAGCAGGTTCCACCTGAAGAGGAGGAGAAAGTTGTTTGTTGTGAGGGTGCTGGAGGCCTGGAGCAGGCTGCCCAGAGAGGTTGTGGACTGTCCTTGTGTGAAGAGCTTCCAACCCCCCTGGGCATTGTGCTGCTGGCATTGTGCCATGCTTGAGCCAAGGGGCTTGGACTGGGTGATCCCCAGAGGTCCCTTCCAGCCTCACCCCACTGGGATTGAGTGTGATTAAGAACTAAAGCAGTGTGCAGTTCATGAACTACATGGGACTGTTGTCTGCTCTTTGCAGAAGTAATACATGAGAAAGTGCCGTGGGCATCCCCCTCTGGCTGGCCGTCCCCGCTCTGGCCGTCCC
>VWYK01092149.1:30200-66014 GCA_013399775.1 Semnornis frantzii | reverse complement strand
CCGCTCTGGCCGTCCCCGTCTGACCGTCCCGCTCTGGCCGTCCCCGTCTGGCCGTCCCGCTCTGGCCGTCCCCGTCTGACCGTCCCCGCTCTGGCCGTCCCCGCTCTGGCCGTCCCCGTCTGACCGTCCCCGTCTGGCCGTCCCCGCTCTGGCCGTCCCCGTCTGACCGTCCCGCTCTGGCCGTCCCCGTCTGGCCGTCCCCGTCTGACCGTCCCGCTCTGCTTAGGTCACTTGGTCCTGAACTGCTTTTTTTTTCGTAGATGTTTTTATGGCAGCACTTCACTGATGTTAGAATAGTAACTGATTGCTCTTAGAGTAAAATCTGTTCTTGGTGACTGCTGTGTGCTTTCTGTGGTTCAAATTGAGCATTTGGAAATCCAGAATTCAGTAACCAATGGTTTCGGTGATCGGTGGAGCAGGCACAGCAGGACATTTTAGGTGACTTGGCTCAGAAGAAGGAGAAATCACTTCCTTCCCAAGCAGAAGCTTGCAAGTTTTGCGTTCTGTTGTCGTCATTTCAACTCTTCCCATTTTTTATGTTGCAGCAAAACTTTGCATGCAGAAGAGCCTTTTGCTGCTGAACTTTTTGCCTGTAAGAGCAAAGACGAAAGATTCTGCCCCAGACAGTTTGGAAGGCCAAGGTCTGGATGACTTCCAAAAGGACATCAGCGAGAAGTGCCAAAGGAAATGGTCCCCTCTGGATGCAGACCTTCAGGCAGCACATTCAGTGCCTTCCCATGGAGGCAGTCATCCTGGCTCAAAAGAAGGGAGCCAAAAGACACACTCTGACACAAAGACAAAACAAGTTCCAGACCCCCTCCCAGCAGGAGAAGCTGTTCCCAGCAAGCCTGTACAGCATTCAGGCTCGCAGCAAGAGGAAGTGGCATCGCCTCCCTCCACCCCGACACGCAAGTCTCAGCTCAGCCGTGACAGGCTGAGGCTGCTCTCCTTCAGATCCATGGAGGAGCCCAGAGCTCTGCCCTCTGTGAAGGAGAAATATCCTATCTTGAAAAGCATCATGGACTTCATTAAGGATCAGTCCCTCTCACATGAAAGGTGAGCAAATTGAAAATCATTTGGGTGGGAAGGGACCACAAAGATCAACCAGTTCCAACAGCTCCACCAGCACAGGCTGCCCAAGGCCTCATCCAGCCTGGCCTTGAACACCTCCAAGGAGGCAGCACCCACAACCTTCCTGGGCAACCTGTGCCAGTCTCTCCCCACCCTCACTCTCAACAGTCTTTTCCTCCAAAGTCCCTCCCCAGATCTCCTGGGCCCCCTTCAGGCACTGGAAGGCTGCTCTAAGGTCTCTCTGGAGCCTTCCCTTCTGCAGGCTGAACACCCCCAACTCCCCCAGCCTGTCCTCACAGGGGAGCTTTTCCAGCCCTCTCAGCATCTTTGTGGCCTCCTCTGGACTCTCTCCAACAGTTCCATGTCCTTCTTGTGTTGGGAGCTCCAGAGCTGGACACTTTACTGCAGGTGAGATCTCACAAGAGCAGAGCAGAGGGGGAGCATCACCTCCCTACTGCTGGTCACCCTGCCTTGGATGCAGCCCAGCATACAATTAAAATATAGAAATCTACCTTAGGCCCTTTTAAGGTGGAATAAAACAACTCTTAGCTGCAAATTGGCAATGAAATCAGTTTTGTACATCAGTAGTTGTCAGGTATATGTATCAGGCTTGAGTTACAGCTGTGTGCAGGTTGTAGACTGATTCACTTCTATCACACAAAGCTTCAGAATGTGAAAAACATTTCCTTGGCTGTTTCTTGTCTTGCTTCTTGAGAGCTGTTTGCAGAGGCATTTTGCTGCTTCTCTCCAAACAGCATAGGCATGGTCTAGCAGAACTGCAAATCCTTGGTACCAAATACAGAGTGCTTGCATCCCTCATCATATTTCCTGCTGTTCTGAAAGTGGAACTCAGGAGAGGTCTCCAGTTCTCACCAATCTGTCCTAGGCTCTGCATTTTGGGCTGTGAGGGAAGTGCTGCACACTGCTGGAAGCTTTTTCTCACTGCAGCTGCAGTCCACCACTGTGGAGCTGAAACACAGATAACAAACTCTTGGTGAACCACTCAAGTGATTCTGCAGTGGTGATTTATTTGGTTATTTTAAACACTGTGGTTTGAAGTCCTCAGAGATGTCTTTTGTTTGTGTTCTTTTTTTTTCCTCAGTGTTTTAAAGGTCCTTGCTTTGAGAAGATCCCAAGGGCAGAGCATTCTGGAGGTGCTCCAGACAACTCGCCGGTGCCTAGACTCACTGGGGCAGCCTCACTGTTTCCACCCACCCTGTGTGCTTTTCCTTCTAGAGCTTCTTGCCTGTCAGAAAGATTTTACAAAGTAAGTAATGATTTAGCCAAGTCTCAGCTGTGTGATTTCAGGTGTTAGGCTTGTGTTCCTCCAGGCATGGGTGCTGCACACAGCAGGAAGTTTAGTGGTTTTCAGTCATAGAATCACAGACTGGGTTGGGTGAAAAGGGATCTTTTGAAGGCCATCTCTGGGCAGCCTGGGCCAGGGTCTCCTCACTCTCAGCGTCAAACATTTCTATCTATTCTAAATTCTCCCTCTCTGAGTTCAAGCCATCACCCCTTGTCCTGTCACAACAGGACCTGCTCAAAAGTCTGCAACCAGCTTTCTTACAGACCCCACATAGATGACAAAAATACAACCTTAGGGTTATTTTTTAGTCTGCTATGCATTCATTTAACATTAATTATTAATGATTTACAGCTGGTCATGCCAGGGCTATCATGCACTTGAATTACAGTGTGGATGCCTACAAACACCTTTACATTTCAACAGGCAACTCAGAGAGCCTTCAGTTAATGCTTTCGTTTAAGTTGTTCTCTATTTCTAGGTTGGTTTCTTTCTTGTCCAGTAAAGCTGTGGTGATGTAACCCTTTAACCTGTCCCTCCTCCTTCAGCATTGCACCCTGGGAGTTTCTGTGATCCACAGGATCAGGCACTGTTTGTGCTTGCCAGAACCCTTTCAGCTCCTCCAGTCCAACCGTTCTCTAACTCTGCTGAGGCTACTGCTAAGCCATGGCCCTCAGTGCCACATCTCTGCCTCTTTGAAACCCCTCCAGATATTTTAAGTCAATCTAATCCCTGTCTGGCATAAGAGCTACCTTCCACGCCTGGGGCAGGTCCCACCTTGTTGCTGGAGTATTCTCTCTTTCCTGACCCTGCCCACCCCTGGCTGCGCTCCCTGTGCAAGAGCAGCGCTGCTGGGGGTGCCTCATGGCCCTCACACACCAGAGCTCTGCTCTGCTGTTAGCTGTGTACCACGGAGGCCATGCCCACAGACACCAAAAGCCCTCTAGAAGATGGCACCAATCACATGCAGTTGTTCTAAGGAAGGATTCTGATGTGGAACTAGAAAGAACCACAACTAGAGAGCAGCTCTCAAAGCAGGAGCTACTGCATGCAGGTCTGCTTAGGCCCTGTCTGAGCTCTGTGGGCTGCCTTCTCACTTGCCAAGAGGTTTTTATGGTCACCTTACCTGATTTCATTTGAGGTCTTGTTGAGAATTTGTGAAGCACTTTTATTACCTGAGGGAATGTTGTAGCATCAGTGCCATGGGAATATTCTCTTTGCCTGTTTTGGTTTAACTCCTGACCCCTGATCAAGGATTCTTCTCCTATCAAAGTTTCAGGCTGCGTTTTAAACACATCCTCCCCACATGTGGGGAGTGTTCTAAAGGTTCTCTGCCTGTACAATGTGCACAAATCCTGCTACTGACAGGTGTGGCAGTGGGTTCCAGACCATTAAACCTGAGTCTTTCCTTTCTAGCTACTTTGGAAACTTGGAAGGCTGTGGGGCTGAGCTGCACAAAGAGATTCGAGAGTCCTACTACCAGCTGGTTTTGTTCCTGGTGAACTCTGTGAAGGGGTTCAGTGCTATAAATGACAGGTACAGTGTACTGCCTGCTTGACACCCAGGAGAGCTTCCTCCCTCCTCTTCCCATGGTGTTCATTATGCACTGTTTAATTACTGTGACTGCTTTGCATTGTCGTCAGGGCTAAGTACAGAGCCTTGATCTTGGGATGAGAAGTGCCAAGTGACCTCTGTGCTAGTGCCATGCAGGAAAGCAGAAGGCTTTTATTAGTGTTAAAACCTTGATTGGCTGCATTTTTGCTGTTGGTGTTCTGCCATTGCATTGTTCCTGAAGCTTAGCAGTAAAACCCAAGAGCACAAAAACACAGAGCAGGAGCAGAGAATCATTTGGGTTGGCAAAACACTTTAAACTCATCCAGTCCAACCATTCACTTAACTCTGCCAAGGCTGCTGCTAAGCCATGGCCCTCAGCACCACAGCTCTGCCTCTTTGAAATACCTCCAAAGATGGGCATTCAGCCACCTCCGTGGGCAGCCTGTGCCAGGCTTTGAGAACCTTTAGAGTGAAGAAGTTTCTTCTAATGTCCGACTTAAACCTGCCCTGGGGCAACCTGAGGCTGTTTCCTCTCACTCTGTGTTCCTAGGGAGCAGAGCCCACCCCCCGCTGGCTACAGCCTCCTCTCGGGGGGCTGCAGAGAGCAATGAGCTCTGCCCTCAGCCTCCTCTTCTCCAGCCTGAAGCCCCCCAGCTTCCTCAGCTGCTCCTCCCCAGCCCTGTTCTCCAGACCCTTCCCCAGCTTTGTTGCCCTTTTCTGGCCCTGCTCCAGCCCCTCAGTTTCCTTCTTGGAGTGAGGTTCCCAGAACTGTGCCCAGGACTCAAGGTGTGGCCTCAGCAGTGCTGAGCACAGAGCAGGTTCCTGCTCCTGCTGGCCGGAGCATTGCGGCTTCAGCCAGGAGGCTGTTTGCCTTCTTGGCCACCCAAGTCACAGGTTGCAGCTGTCTCCATGGAGCCACTGGCTAGTAGGGAGAGGAGATCAACCCTCACCTGGCCCCAGCCTCCTTTCAGGGAGCTATAGAGAGCAGTGAGAACTTGTCTCAGCCTCCTTTTTCTCCAAAATGAAAACCCAGTCCCCTTGGCTGCTCCTCACCAGACCCATTCTCCAGATACAGCAAACTGCTGTGAAATGCTTTGGCAACAGTAATGCCACAATAAATACAGGAGCTCTGCAGCTGTGCCTTCATGTCAGAACTCATGTCTTAGTGATGTTCTGGTTTGAGGTGTTGGGATTTACAGCCTTGTGTCCTAAAGAAAGGAGAGCTTGGGAATTCTAATGTCTGTTTCCCTGGGAATAACTTTAAAGTCTTTTACCCACTTTCAGCTGAGCATGGCAGAGATTCCAAAGAGAACAAGAAAATGTGCTGCAGAGAAGAGACAGAGCCCTTGGCCGGGCCTAGGGCCGCGGCGGAGCCCTTGGCCGGGCCTCGGGCTGCAGCTTGTGCTCTCTGTTCAAACTCGTGCTTAAGCAGAGCGTAGCAGAGGATCTGCAGAGGATAAATCTTCCTTTCAGATTGGTTTGGCTGTTCTTCCTAAATGTTGTGAGTTTGGGCATCCATACACCTGAGTTTCTGGCACATAGTTAAAGCAGTGCAGAGCAGAGCCTGGGGATGAGTGCCCGGTGCCTGTCCCTTGCTCCCCAGATGTGCTATTTCCACCCTACCTTGGAACTGTCACATTTTCTTGCCCTGTGTTTTTCTTTAGATCTCTGCTTCCAGCCCTATCCTGTGTGCAGACAGCTCTCCTTCACCTCTTGGATATGAGCTGGGAACCAAGTGATCTCTCCTTCTTTGTTGAGATTCAGCTACCACATCTTCTCATGGCTACCTCACAAGAGAACATAAGTATTCATGACAGTGTCATCTGGTGAGTGCAGAGTGCAGCTTTCACCTGGTGCCAGCTCTTAGCACAAAGCTCAGGAGCCCTTCTTGGTGCAAAATGCTGCTGAGAGGAGCAGTAGAAGCACTGCTAACAAGGGTGACCTAGTTTTGACCAGACCCAAGGGTTTCACTGAAGTGTTTGGGTTTTATTCCAGCATTACCAGTGCAAAAAGTTCTTGGAATTGTGTCTTTGACTTTGGTTACTGCTGGGACACCTCAGTTGTGCAGCAGGAGGCAGATAATGCTGCTACTTGTCTGGATAAATACCAATGTTTCTGACACCTGCACAGTGCAGGTTTGCAGTGCTTGTTCTTCCTACACATCACAGAGTGGCTCAGGTTGGGAGGGACCTCAGAGATCATCTACTGCAGCCTCTCTGCCTAGGTGGACAGGGGCACCTCTCAACTAGGCTTTGTTGCCCAAGACTTCATCCAACCTGGCCTTGAACACCTCCAGATAGGAGGCAGCCACAACCACTCTGGTGAACTCATTCCAGACTCTCACCACCCTCCTACTGGAGAACTTCTTCCTCAGCTGCAGTCTAACCTTCCCTCCCTTAACTTCAAACCATGCCCCCTTGGCCTGTCTCTACACATCCTCATGGGAAGTCCCTCTGCAGCCTCCCTGCAGGCTCCCTTCAGGTATTGAAAGGCTGCTCTAAGGTCACGAGTCACAAATCTTTTAAAATGTCCAATCTGCTCTGCTAACATTTCCAAAACTGCCTTTAGTAGTGGAGATTTCTCTGCTTCTGCATTCTGGTCCCCATGTGTCTTGTACAGAGGCAGTGAGCAGGTGTCTGTGTGGTCATTTGTTAACCAAGCCACCTGGAGTGCCACACTTCTGCTTCTAGGAACATGGTTCTGTGAAATTAAAACAAGAAGAGTGTCCCAAATTACACTGGAGAGAAACCTGAGTGCATTCAAACTTAATCTTGAGCTTGTTTTTCTTTTAGTCAGTGGAGTGAAGAAGACGAAATTGCTGACTACAAGCAAAACTGTGAGTGGATGGATGAGTGTCAGGATATGATGTTTGAGACCTGGTATGAAAAGATAGCTCAAGCTGACCCAGAGAAGCAGAGAAAGGTGACTTCTTGATTTGCTTATTTATCTGCAAAAGGGGTAGACAGGGCTTCTGAAGGCCTACAAAGGTAGAAAGCAATCTGGCTCCAACTGCTTTGTCCTGACTTGGGTCCCAGACTCCCTGCAGGCCTTCAGAAGCCTGAAGTCATAGAACCATAGAATGGGAAGGTTGGAAGGGACCTCAAAGATCATCCAGTTCCAACCCCCTGCTATAGACAGGGACACCTCCCACTAGTACAGGTCACTCAAGGCCATATCCAACCTGGTCCTGAACACCTCCAGGGAGGTTGTGGAGCACAGAGTCACCCAACAAGATCAGAGATCAAAGATCAGGTTGGGTGATTCTGTGCTCCACAACCTCCCTGGGCAACCTGTGCCAGTGTCTCACCACCCTCACTGCAAACAACTTCCTCCTAACATCCACTTTCAGTCTCCCCTCTGACACTTCAAACCCATTCCCCTTGGCCTGTCATGACAAACCCTTATCAGTAATCCCTCCCCAGCCTTCCTGGAACCCCCTTCGGATCCCGGAATGCTGCAAAGCTCCTTTTGGTGCGGGGGAAATGTTCTGCTTTGTGTCTAAAAAGAGGTTTTTCAGAGTGGGCAGGCAGTGGGTGAGCTGGGCTGTGTCTGTGGCTGCAGATGCACATGTTTGTGGCTCGTTACTGTGACCTGCTGAACGTGGACATCTCCTGTGATGGCTGCGACGAGATCGCTCCCTGGCACCGCTACCGCTGCCTGCAGTGCAGCGACATGGACCTGTGCAAGACCTGCTTCCTGGGTAAGAGCCACTGAACAAACCTCTCCAGACCCTCTGTTGAAAGGCAAAAAAGATTGTCTGTCAAATGAGACATCTCCATAAAGTGAAATATTGCTTCTGGGTGTTGTAGAAGTGCTGAATTTCTGTTCTGAAGATGAGCTGGGAAAGAAGGCAGGTTCTGGTCAGAGCAGGTGGACAGGGGAGCCTGAGCACATTTCTTTACAGGTGGGGTTAAACCTGAAGGCCACGAAGATGACCATGAGATGGTTAACATGGAGTATGCCTGTGACCACTGCCAAGGAGTCATCATAGGCAGGAGAATGAACTGCAACGTGTGTGACGACTTCGACCTTTGCTATGGATGCTACTCTGCAAAGAAGTACTCTGACAGGTACTGCAGGGGGAGTTTGTGCTCTGCTGCCCTCGGCAGGGGAGGGATAGCAACTGGGTCAAATCAACCACCCTCGTGTTCCAGGCACACTTGCTGGGCTTAGCCTTGGACAAGGAGCTTGTGCACATCACACAGAAGGGCTTCCAGTAACAGGGCAATGGCTTTGGGCTGGGAGAGTGGAAACTGAGCCTGGAGGTGAGGAGGAAATGGTTGACAGTGAGGCTGGGAAGGCTGGAACCAGGCTTCCTAGGGAGGTTGTGGATGTCCCCTGCCTGGAGGTGTTCAGGGCCAGGATGGACAAAGCCTTGAGCAACTTGTGCTAGTGAAAGATGTTCCTGCCCAGGGCAGGGGAGGTTGGATCTGGATGATCTTTAAGGTCCATTCAAACCATCCACTCTGGGAGTCTATGAATTTATGCCTCCTTTGTGTTCCTGATTGTGAGAAGTGCCCAGGGACTGCAGTCCCAGCACTCTGCATGGCAGCTAAAGATGGCAGGGCACACACTGCTGAGTCCCCATGCCTGGAGGAATTCCAGGCTGTGCAGATGTGGTGCTGAGGGCCATGGTTTAGTGGTGGGGTTGGCAGTGCTGGGTTAAGGGTTGGACTCAGTCACCTCAAAGGTCATTTCCAACCTAAACTACTAGGATAAGAAAATCTTAAAATTGTGCTGATCAAAAAAAATAGAGAAAGAAGTCCTAAAATCTTTCTTCTTGCAAACCAACCTTTGCACTCTGAGGCTGGTGAGACACTGGAACAAGTTTCCCACAGAGGTGGTTGATGCTGCATCCATGGAAGTGTGCAAGGCCAGGTTAGATGAGGCTTTGAGCAAGTGGCTGTGTGGAGGTGTCCCTGCCCAGGGCAGGGGTGTTGGAACTGTCTGAGCTTCAGTGTCACTTCCAGCCCAACCCATTCTGTGATCCTGTGACTCTGTTGCTTCCTACAAGGCTGTGTCTGACATCAGGACATGCAGTTGGTTACCTCTGGGGAAGCAGAGCAGGTCTATAGGAGCAGTTCAGCAGAAATTTCTGCAGTTTGGAAACCTGCCCCAGACTCTGAGGTGACTTCAGTCAGCTGGGAGGGCTGCAGAGAAGAGTTCCCCCCCTGACTGGCAGAAGGAACAGACAATGGTGTGGGCAGACAAGGTGGGCTTCAGAGAAGGCAGACTAAGCACCAGAGGACAATGCTCCTCCTCGTTCAGAGCTCTCCTGACAGTTCAGGCTGTGTTAGATGAGCACTACTGAAGTCCCAGAATCGTTTGGGTTGGAAGAGATCCTTGAGATCAGGTCCAACCATTAACAGCTCCAAACCATGGCCCTCAGCATCACATCTCCATGGCTTTGGTACCCCTCCAGAGATGGGGACCCCACCACTGCCCTGGGCAGTCTGGGCCAGGCCTTGAAAAACCTTTAGCGCAAGAATTTGTTCCTCGTGTTCAACCTAAACCCTCCCTGGGGCAGCCTGAGGCCACTTCCTGCAGTCCTGCCAGGTCAGTTTGCAGCGCTCCGAGGTGCCCAGTTTGAGCTCTGGGAGGTGTTGGATTTGCCTTGTTTCTTGTGAGGGTCTCTCTGTTCCCGAGTGCATTGGTTAGCAAGAGGATGGCTGCAGTTCAGGGCCTCTCCTGCTGTCTTTCAGCCACCTGCCCACCCACAGCATCACAGTGTACCCCATGGTGACCATCCGCATCAGCGACCGGCAGCGCCTCATCCAGCCCTACCTCCACAACTACTCCTGGCTGCTCTTTGCAGCTCTCACCCTCTACAGCGCGGATCTGGCCAGCGGGGAGGAAACAGAGGGAGAGAATCTTGATGCACAGCTCCTCAGTCATGCCAGAGTCCTGCAGCAGCAGTGCATCCAGCTCATTGGAGACTGCCTGATGAAAGCGCAGCATGGCAAAGGTGAGGCAGCTCCTGGCCCCCAGAGCACTGCCTTGAGCCAGGGTCAGAAGTGCCTGGGACTGCTCCCTGTGAAATTGCCAAAGAGGAAGCTGCTGTGGCCTTCACTGGGAACTGTTTATGGAGAGAGTTGATGCAGAACAAGTGGTGCTCACATGAGAAATGGGTTGAGACAATCAATCTTCTGCTTACATAAATCTTGGAGGCAGCTTGGCAGCTGCTGGGTGCTTTGGTCTTTTTCCACCTTGGATGTTGTAAAGGGATCAGTCAGTACAGCTTCAGGTCCTGTTATGTTGCTGACACCTGAAGGACTTGAAGGATGCAAATAAGTTGATGGGAAATGTTGGGTTTTTTTGTTCTGCATCTACTGGCAGGAATTCTTTGTCCTGTGTCATAGCAAAGGTGAAGTTTCTGGGTGTGATGTCTGTCTGGAAAGGAGGACAGGCTGAGGGAGCTGGGGGTATTCAGCCTGGAAAAGACTCTGGGGAGACCTAAGAGCAGCCTGCCAGTGCCTGAAGGGGACTCCAAGCAGGCTGCAGTGGGACTGTGCCCAAAGGCCTGCAGGGACAGGACAAGGACAGTGGTTTGAAATGAGAGCAGAGCAGATTGAGAGTGGATGTGAGGAACAAGTTCTGCACCAGGAGGGTGCTGGAACATTGCAACAGGTTGCCCAGGGAGGTAGCTGAGAGCCCATCCCTGGAGATCATCAGGGACAGGCTGGAGAAGGCTCTGAGCAAGCTGCTGCAGCAGAGGATGTCCCTGCTGAGTGCAGGGGTTTGGGCTGGATCACCTCTGAGGGTCCCTGCCCACCCAGCCCATTCAGTGATTTCTGTGAAGCCTGCAGAGGAGCAGCTGCTGCAGCAGAGGCCTGTGTTGGATGAATCCAAATTTCTAGACTCAAGTTGCAGTCCTTTCACTCACATAGAGCTGAAATGGCACCACCACCAGATCCATTGGCATGCTCATTACCTCTTTGGTTTGTATTTAACTGGTCAGAAGGTTAAAAGCTAAGACAAATTTCATTTACTTTTCATAACTTGCTCTACCAGAAGGTGTCTGTAACTCCCTCAGGCTTCTGCCCTGCTGGTAGCCTTGTGAGGTGGGAAATGTTAGTGGTGGGTAATGGAACCACAGAACTAAGTGAACATGAAAGGGGACATCAGCAAGTCTGCAGATGCCCCCAAGCTGTGTGGTGTGGGTGACAGGCTGGAGGGCAGGGATCCATCCAGAGGGACATGGACAGGCTGCAGAGCTGGGCCCAAGCCAGCCTCAGGAGGTTCGGCAAGGCCAAGTGCAAGGTCCTGCAGCTGGGGCAGGACAATCTCAAGCACAAATTCAGGCTGGGCAAGGAGTGGCTGAAAGCAGTTTGAAGAAGAAGGCCTTGGGGGTGTCAGTTGGTGCCCAAGTGCCCAGCAGCCAGCACTGGTGGCTGGCAGCCCAGAGGCAGCTGTGTGCTGGCTGCAGGCAGAGCAGGGAGAGCAACAGCACAGGGAGGGGATTCTGTCTCCCTGCTCTGCTCAGAGCTCACCTGCAGCTCTGGGGAACCAGCACATGGACCTGCTGGAGAGGGTCCAGAGGGGACCATGAATGTGATGAGAGGAGGTGGAGAACCTTCCCTGTGGGGACAGGCTGGCAGAGTTGGGGCTGTTCATTGTGGAGAANGTTCAAGCCCAGGCTGGATGAGGCCTTGAGCAGCCTGTGCTGGTGGGAGGTGTCCCTGCCCATGGCAGGGGTTGGAGCTGGATGAGCTTTAAGGTCCCTTTCAGCCCAACCCATTCCATCAATCTGCAAATCTTTTGCTGGAGTTGATGCTCAGAAGTGTGAGGGAAGTTTTCAGTTCTCTTGTCAAAGATTCCAGCTCTGCTTTTTGCTCACCACTGCACAGCTCAGCAGCTTTTATCACTCTCTTACTTCCAGGTGTGAAGAATTTAGCTCTCCTCTGCATGCTACCTGAAGGTGAATCCTTCTCTGACAGCGACACTCTTGCAGTCAGTCCTCCCACAGATGCTGCTCCAAAATGTCCTGCTGGTGATAAAGCAGTGAAGGGAAGAGAGGAGAAGCCCAGCACAGGCTCTTTGCTGTGTTGCAGTGTAAGTGTTGGTATCTGCAGCAGCCCTGCTGACTGAGTGATCTGCAGAGCTCCACAGCTCTGTTCTGCAGGTGGAGCTGAGTGTGTGGAGTGATTCTTTTCTCCCGAGTGAGCAGAAATGGGATTGAATTGTGCCTGGGGGAGGTTTAGCTTGAATGTTAAGAACAATTTTCTTTGCTGCAAGAGTGGTCAGGGA
Organism: Semnornis frantzii; assembly: GCA_013399775.1. Classification (NCBI taxonomy): domain Eukaryota; kingdom Metazoa; phylum Chordata; class Aves; order Piciformes; family Ramphastidae; genus Semnornis; species Semnornis frantzii. The sequence goes on along the minus strand of VWYK01092149.1, from coordinate 53,839 downwards.
TTGGCACAGGCTGCCCAGGGAGGTGGTGGAGTCCCCATCCCCAGGGGTGTTCAAGAAACTGTTGATGTGCTGCTTCATGGAGCTCAGTGGTGATGGCAGCTGGGCTGTGGCTGCACTCAAGGCTTCAAAGTTCTTTTCCAGCCTTCATGATTCTGTGATGAGTTCATTTGTAGGTAAAAGCTGGGGGACAAGGGAGCAGTCGTTGGTTGGTTTGTGTTTTACATCCTGCTGATCAAAGACTTTAGGTGCTCACAGGCAGCTGCTGCACAAAATCCTTGAAGGAAGAAGCAAGGATGCTTTTTTTTTTATCTGGAAGTCCTGTGATTTCCCCTGGTTGATGGCACTTTTTTAGGTAGTTTCCTGCAGTTTCCTGCAGTGTATAAAACTGTTCCAGTGAAATAATTTTGTGCACTGAGACAGAAGCAAAGTAGAGAAATCTGTGTCACTGGTGGGAGTTTGAGACATGCACATAGCAAGCTCTGAACCAGTAAAGGGCTTTGATAGGAAGTTGTGAAGGTTCCAGCTCTGGAAGTTTTCAGTACCAGGCTGGATGAGGCCTTGAGCAACCTCCTCCCACCCCATGGCATGGGGCTGGAACTGGCTGAGCTTTGAGGTCCCTTCCAACCCAACCCAGTCTCTGATTCTGTGCTGTTGGTGGCAGAATGTTTGTCCAGTGCAGATGAGAGGCTGCTGCTTTCCATGCTGAGTTCTGCAGCTGCTCAGTTTTGTTTTACTCTTTCCCCCTTTGTTCTATTTTTAGGGGAGGGGAGATGCTCAGAGTGAAATTCAGTCTCCTGCAGGAGATAAAGCAGAAAAGCAAGGAGGTGAAAGCAAAGCTGTCCTGGCAAAGAAAGCTGCTCTGAGCCAGGAGTCAGACAGAGCTGCAGAGGACAGTGCTCCTCCAACAGGTACAACTCCTTTCTCCTTTTCCCTGTCACACAAATAGCCACTGACATGCAAAACAAGCAGCTGTGCCGTTTTCATCCTAACCCAGTTTTGCCCTTTTGCAAATGCTTTTAATGCAAATGAGCTCTTGGCTCTGCTTTGTAACATCCTGCACAGGTACTGCTTTGAACAGCTGCCACCTTGTAGCTGGTTTGAGGTATTCTACAAATGGGAGTGGAATCCCCTGCAGGGACAGGCTGGCAGAGTTGGGGCTGTTCATTGTGGGGAAGAGAAAGCTCCAGGGAGCCCTTAGAGCAACCTTCCAGTACCTGAAGGGACTCCAGGAGAGCTGAGGAGGGACTTTGGACAAAGGAGTGACAGGAGGAGGAGAATGGCTTTGAGGGGAGAGTGAGAGTGGAGATGAGGAAGAGATAATCTTGAGAGTGAGGGTGGGGAGAGACTGGCACAGGTTGCCCAGAGAGGTTGTGGCTGCTCCCTCCCTGGAGGTGTTCAAGGCCAGGTTGGATGAGGCCATGAGTGACCTGTGCTAGTGGGAGGTGTCCCTGCCTGTGGCAGGGGGTTGGAGCTGGGTAAGCTTTAAGGTCCCTTCCAAGCCACTCCATTCTGTGAGTTCCACTGAGGGATATCCATGGGTGGAGATTGGTTCCTGCTGGTCTGACACAGTACTTTGTGTTCTTACCTGCTTGGAACCAGAACTTACTCTAGTGCTGTAGGAATTGCCATGGTGAAACAGATCTGTCCCTGGCTCTTCCGTTCCTCTCTCTTTGGATAGAGACTTACAGCTCTAATCCTGTTACAGTCTTTTCTTTGTGACTTTCTGTCACTTACTGCTTTTCTTTTCAATGGTATCTGAGGGATTTTCTTCTTTTGTTTGAATTTCCAAAGCAGATGACTGCCTCTCAGAGGATTCCACCCAGAAGGAAGCAGAGAAGCTTTTACTCCCTAGCCAAGAACAAGTTTTTGCTGAGTGCTCTCAGAAGAGGATCCTGGGACTGCTGGCAGCTATGTTACCACCTTTCAAATCAGTTAGTTCCTCTTGCCTTCAGTCTGGGTCACTCTCTAGGTGTCACAGATAAGATGAATGAGATCCACAGCCACCTAAGTGTGGGAGATGGGTTCTGGTTGCCTACAGGTTGCTGGGTGGGAACTGGAATGTCTTTAGGCATGTCACATGGCTTGTGAGGGCTTGTTCCTGGGCAGAGGGAGAGGGAAGGCAGTTTTAAGTTCTCTGTGAAGCAGTCCTGCTGAACTCTTCAACAAAGTGTAAATTGTCAGCCTGGGCTTGGGTGAGGTCAGCTCAGCAGGCCAGCAGCTGCAGCAGAGCCTGGACTCTTAGCTGCCACAGGACAGAAGCTTTGGTGTGTGCTCAGGGCTGGACTAACCTTGGTCTCCTTACCCTGCCTTAGAGATTCTTCTTTTTCTATAGGGCTCTACCATGTCCTTGATCAACCTGGAGCAGATACTTCCACTGATGTTCCAGGTGGTCATCTCAAATGCTGGCCACCTAAACGAGACCTACCACTTAACCCTGGGGCTGCTGGGGCAGCTCATCCTGCGCCTGCGACCGGCAGAAGTGGATGCTGCAGTGGCCAAGGTCCTCTCAGCCAAGCACAGTCTGTTTGCTGCAGGAGATGGCTCTGCAGTGCCAGAGGGCTGGAAGACAACTCACCTTCTGTTCAGCCTGGGAGCTGTGTGTTTAGACAGGTGCTGCCTCCCTCCACACTCCCCAGCCCTTCTCTGCTGACTAACACCTGCTCTCTTCCATGTTTGCCTCATTCACTTGGAGAGAAAGTTGGTTCAGCCTTTACCTTGGTCATGCTCTGCAGGCCCTGTCACAGTTAGAATCTCTTACCTACCGTCCAAAAGAGCCAAACACAGCACTTGATGTGTGCCCCGCCCCTGTGCCCTGCCCCTGCTGCCCACCCTGTTTGTAACCCAAGCCAGGATGCCATTTTCCACCTTGGCCACCTGGACAGTGCTGGCTCATGGTCAGTCAGCTGTCAAGCAACAGCCCCAGGTCCTTCTCCAAGTTGCAGCTCTCCAAGCACACATCCCCAAGTCCGTAGCTCACCATGGGGTGGTTGTGACTCAGGTGCAGGACCTGGCACTTGGCATTGTGAACTCCATGCAATGAACCTCGGCCCATGGTTTCACCTCTCCAGATCCCCTTGCAAAGCTTCCCTACCCTCCTGCAGATGGGCACAGCCACTCAGCTTGGTGCCATCTGCAGACTTAGGGAGGGAGGGCAAGTGGGCATCTGGGTGAGCGCCGAAGCACCTCCCGTAGGGCACAGGACAGACTGAGCCCTAAATTAGATTTGGGAGCGAGAGGTGAGAGTCTGCAGGCAGGCTTTGGTGTGGGACTGCAAACCCCTGGGGTGTGTGGGCAGCCTCCTCACCAGCTGCTGTTGCCCTGCAGCCGTGTGGGCCTGGACTGGGCCAGCTCCATGGCAGACATCCTGCGCTCGCTGCACGCCTGCGCCCGCTGGCACCAGGTCATCGCCGCCTTCACCCAGCACTGCATCAGGCAGCTGCCCTGCCAGCTGAAGCACACCAACATCTTCACTCTGCTGGTGCTGGTGGGCTTCCCTGAGGTGAGTGGCATAGGGTACTCAGGGCTGGGAAACCAGAGCTTGGAGGTGTCTGCTTGTAAAGCCTTTGGGTGTCGTTAGTGGGGGACATGGCTCTAAACCTGGTGGTGTCAGTTCACATCTCCCCACTGCTGAGAACTACCCTGAGAAAGCTACCTGAGTACAGCTGAGCATCAAAAAGTGCTTGTCCTACAGCAAAGCAATCCAAGCTCACTCCTTGGTAGTCCCAGCACTAGTATGTTGCCCATGTTGCATCCAGTTGGTGTTCATAGATTCACAGCAGCCCAGAATGGGTCTGGGTTGGAAGGGACCTTAAAGCTCATCCAGCTCCAACCCCTGCCATGGGCAGGGACACCTCCCACCAGCACAGGCTGCTCAAGGCCTCATCCAGCCTGACCTTGAACATCTCCAGGGAGGTGGCATCCACAAGCTCCCGGAACAACCTGTGCCAGTCTCTCCCCCCCCTCACTCTCAAGAATTTCTTCCTCATCTCCCCTCTCCCTCTCCCAGCTCAGAGCCATTGTCCCTCCTCCTGTCACTCCCAGCCCTTGTCCAAAATCCCTCCCCAGCGCTCCTGCAGCCCCTTCAGGCTGCAGGAGGTCTGCAGAAGGCTGCTCTGAGGTCTCCCTGGAACCTTCTCTTCTGCAGGATGAGCAGCCCCAGCTCCCTCAGTCTGTCCCCATAGGGGAGGTTTCTCCACCCTCTGAGCCTTTGTGGCCTCCTCTGGACCCTCTCCAGCAGTTTCACCTTCTCCTCTTTTGGGGACACCAGAACTATAGGCAGTGATATGGGTGGGGTCTCAGCAGCGCAGAGGAGCAGAATCCCCTCCCTGCTGCTCTCACTTCTGATGCAGCCCAGGGCACAACTTTTAGCAGAAGTGTGCTGCAAGATCAGCAAATCCCTGGCAATGAGCAGATTGTTCAGCTAAGAAATTGCACCCCCAAAGAGAAGCAAATGTAACCCATGTCAGAGGTGTGTGAGCAAAGAGCTCTTCCAAATGACAGCAAAGCTCTGCTGCCACTGCAGGTGCTGTGTATGGGCACTCGCTCCGTGTACATGGACAACGCCAACGAGCCTCACAATGTCATCATCCTGAAGCACTTCACTGAGAAGAACAGGGCAGTTGTGGTAGACATCAAAACCAGAAAGAGAAAAACAGGTACTGGCAGGCTTGTCTTGTGTCAGAGAATCACAGAGCACTTCTGAAATGCTATTAGGGATACATGAGAACATCTGGGACCTGACCAGGCCACGGAGTAGGGCAGAGGAACCTGATGAAGGTCAGCAAGGGCAGGGTCCTGGCCCTGGGGAGGAACAACCTCCTGCAGCAGGGCAGGTGAGGGGGGACCTGCTGGGAAGCAACTGCAAGGAGAAGGAGCTGAGAGTGCTGGGGGGCAACAAGTTCCCATGGAGCAGCTCCTGGGGGGCAAGGAGGCAGATGGGGTCCTGGGGGCATGAGGAAGAGTGTGGGCAGCAGGGCAAGGAAGGTTCTCCTGCCTCTTCTCCAGGAGATGTGTCTGGATATTTTAGAATAATCCATTTTAGGCCAGACCATAAAAGCCTAGAGCAGGATGCTGCCTCCTAGGTCCTGTTCTTGCCAGAAAGAATCTTCCTGCTGTGTTTCACCTGGTTTGAAGTTGGCCAAGCTCTGCAGGCACCAGAGCCCAGGTGCACTTCCAGGGCTGGAGCCTTTCAGGTTTGGCACACAGGGACCCATAGAATGCATTGGGTTGGGAAGAGGCCTTAAAAGATCCTCCAGGCCCAACCCCCTGCCATGGGCAGAGACACCTCCCACCAGCACAGCTTGCTCAAGGCCTCATCCAACCTGGCCTCAAACACCTCCAGGAAAGGACATCTCATACTGTGAAGTTCTTAAAGCAAAGACTGTCCCAAGATTTCACTCTTGAAGTTGTTTAAGAGACACTTGGAAAGATCAGCAGTGAGCTGCTTTTGGCTACTGAGGCAAGCTTTGACTCCAAAAGCTTTTGATTTTTCATTGCTTTTCACTGCTGACATTTTAAACATTAAGCTCAGTAAGGTTTATTTCACCACATCAATTGCAAGACCAAACTTTCCTCACTTCCACTGTGGAATGCACCATGTGCTGCTCTCTTCTGCTGTTCTGTTGATGTGCAAAGAGGTGCAGATGTTACCCAGGGTTGTTCTGACCTGCAGAAACATGAAACAGTTTCTTGGCTCTTCAGTAGATCCCAGATCACTGCAGTACAAGACCCTACTAGAGCATGCTTCATGAGCTGTGTTCCTGTCTCCCAGTAAGCTTCCCAGCCCTTGCAGCTGGGCCTGCTGAGCTGTTTTCTCCCCTGCAGTGAAGGACTATCAGCTGGTTCAGAAGTGTGGGCAGGAAGGCAGCGATGCCCAGAGCCAGCTCCGGCAGTACCTGCAGCACTTTGTCCTCATATCCACACACCTCCTGCAGACCTCCATGGACAGCAAGTGTGCCGAGGCAGTGGAAGCCACCTGGGTCTTGTCACTGGCTCTAAAAGGGCTTTACAGGACACTAAAGGTACCTTTGACATGTGAAATGTGATAGACAAATCCTGCAGTGCTGGGGGCTGGAAGGGACCTCCAGAGATGATAGTCCACAATTTGAAGTTCATTTTCTTGCACTGCAGACCCCTGGGTACTGACTGAGCCAACTGGGACACTGACACAAAGTCATCCCTCTCACAGCTGCCACCTCCTTGTCCATCTCTGTAGGAGGCTGAAAATATTTCTAGGATTTAAAGAGCATTTATGAGGCTGAGGTGGGAGTTGAATTGGTTTTGCTCTCTGAGGGCTGGCTGTTCAACAAGGCTGAAGAAGAAATTTCTTCCTTCCTGGAGTAAAGCTCACTTGGCCCTGCCTCTGCCCCTTGAATATTGGAAGAGGGGATCTGGACTGCCTTTTTTACTGACAGTCAGAGCAAACCAGATAACCCAGTTACTGCTAGGGGTGTGTCAAACACTAAGCTGTTTGAAATGGAGATTTGTATTTTGAGGGGGATTAGGGAGTGAAAAGATTGCCAGGATAATTCATCTGAGCAGGAAATGAATCTGAGGCCATGTGCTGCAGTGTTCCTCTCACTCACTTGTGTGTCTGTCTCTGTAGATTCATGGCTTTAAGGAGGTCCAATCTGCCTTCCTCCAGTCTGGTTTACTCAAGCTTCTAGTCAAGAAATGTAGCAAAGGAACTGGCTTCAGCAAGACCTGGCTCCTGAGAGACCTGGAGGTAAGAAGAGCTCTGTCAGGCCTGACCCAGTGCCATGAAAGGTGGTGGCCCTGCACTGCCCTTCTGTGCAGGAACTCTCCAGACTCCTTCTAATGTATCCTTGCATCTAATGCATCCCTGCCCCTGCCTTCCTCTGCCCATCAGCACAGAACCACAGAGTGGCTTGGCTTGTAAGGGACCTCCAAGATCATCTAATCCCAACTCTCTGCCATGCCCAGGGACACCTCCCACCAGCACAGGCTGCTCAGGCCCTCATCCAGCCTGGCCTTGAACACCTCCAGGGAGGGGACAACCACAACCTCCCTGGGCAACCTGTGCCAGTCTTTCACCATCCTCACTCTCAACAATCTCTTCCTCCTCTCCACTCTTCCTCTCCCCTCTCCCAGCTCAAAGCCATTGTCCCTCCTCCTGTCCCTCCCAGCCCTTGTCACAATCTCTCCCCAGCTCTCCTGGAGCCCTTTCAGGCGCTGGAAGTCTACTCTGAGGTCTCCCTGGAGTCTTCTCTTCTCCAGGCTGCACAGCTCCAACTCTCCAACCTGTTCCCATTTTCATGGCCCTCTCCAGCAGTTCCATGCCGTTCTTGTGTTGCAGGCACCAGACTCCAGGTGGGGTCTCAGCAGAGCAGAGGGGCAGAATCACCTCACTGCTTCTTTCAAACAGGAGCTGATCTTTATTAACCTGACTGCATTTGAAAGAGGTGTGCAAGATGAGGAATTAGCCATCTGCTCAGAGGCCTTTAGGAATTTTATTTGCACTGTTCTTGAAAATTCCATAGTTGAGTTTAAGAATTAGTGACTGCTGTTGAAGGGAGCATCACCTGCACCCATTCACTTGGACTAGATGGAGCTGAACTGCAGCCTGGGGAGATGGATGTGCACATGGGCATGGCCTCCCTAAGGGGTTCTGAAGTGGCAAGTGTGGCTCAGCTGTTGGCTGTGCTGTACCACAACTGAGTGGTGGCAATTCCTGCTTAGGGTGGCAGAACTCAATGAGACCCTGAGCAGCCTGCTCTAGTTGAAGACTCTGCAGACTGCAGAGAGGTTGGACAAGATCATAGAATCATAGAATGGGCAGGTTGGAAGGGACCTCAAGGATCATCCAGTTCCACCCCCCTGCCATAGGCAGGGACACGTCCCACTAGCACAGGTCACTCAAGCCCGCATCCCCCCTGGCCTTGAACCCCTCCCTTGGCAACCTGTGCCAGTGTCTCACCACCCTCACTGCAAACAACTTCCTCCTAACATCCAGTCTAAATCTTCCCTCTGCCACTTCAAACCCATTGCCCTTGTCCTGGCATTGCAAGATGATGTCTGTGGGTCCCTTCCAACCCAGTGCAATCTGTGAAGCTGTGAAATGAGAGAAGGAAGGAACAAAGCCTTGGAATTCCTCAGAGAAGTTGTCCTAAGTGCTTGGTAAAAAATGCTGCAGGATCACAGAATCATAAAGGTTGGAAAAGACCTTTAGGATCATTGAGTCCAGCTGTAACCCAACCACCATGGCCACTAAACCATGTCCTGAAGCACCACAACTGCAGCTTCTGGAACACCTCCAGGCATAGGGACTCCACCACCTCCCTGGGCAGCCTGCTCCAGTCCCTGACCACTCTTGCAGCAAAAACATTTTTCCTCATCTCCAATCTGCCCCTCCCCTGACACAATTTCAGGCCATTGCCTCTTGTCTTTCTGCTTACTTGGGAGAAGAGACCAGCACCAGCCTCACCCTGACCTCACTTGAGGGAGCTGTAGATAGCAATGAGGTCTCCCCTCAGCCTCCTCATCAGGCTGAGCACCCTGAACTCCCATGGCTACTCCTTGTGTGATGCCCTCAGCAGCCTCACTGCTCTTCTCTGGACACCCTCCAGTCCCTCAATGTCTTTCTTACACTTTCTGGCTCAGAGGTGTCCCCTCTGGTACCATCCTGCCAGGTGGATGTTCTGCCCTGAGCATTCAAGCATCTCACCAGAACTCCGGGTGCCTTATTCCTCAGCACAGAAGTGTCCCAGAGTGAAGCCCCAGGCAGTGTGTGACAGTTCTTTACTCCCTGCTGCTGCAGGCTGTGCTGAGCCAAAGGATCTTCTCCAAGGAGAAGTGTGTAGGGACACCACCAGCTGCTTGGTGACAGCCACCTCTGCTCTGTTCTTGTTGAAGAGTCCTGCAGGTTCAGCAGTACTGAAAGGTTTCCATCATTATTTTCTCCATTTCTGTACACTTTTATCTAATCACATCAGTTCTTTGGTAGCTGCCTGGAAGTTTGGCCAGCAGATTGAGAGAGGGGATTCTGCCCCTTTGCTGACACCTCAGCTGCAGTGCTGTGTCCAGGTCTGGTGCCCCCAACACAAGAGAGACTCAGACCTGCTGGAGTGAGTCCACAGGAGGCCACAAAGATGCTCAGAGACTGGAGAAGCTCTGCTATGGGCACAGGCTGGGAGGGTTGTGGCTGTTCAGCCTGGAGAGGAGAAGGCTGCAGGGAGACCTCAGAGCTGCATTTCAGTATCTGCAGAGGACCCACAGCTGGGCAGGGACTGTTCCCAGAGGCGTGTGGGGACAGGCTGAGGGCAGTGGTTTGGAACTGGAGCAGGGCAGAGTTAGGTTGGACACCATGAGGAAGCTCTGCAGAGTGAGGGTGGGGAGAGACTGGCACAGGCTGCCCTGGGAGGTGCTTGAGGCCTGTCCCTGGGGGTATCCAAGGTCAGCCTGGCTGTGGCCCTGGGCAACCTGCTCTGGCTGGAGGTGTCCCTGCTGCCTGCAGGGGCTTGGGCAAAGATGAGCTTTCAGGGTCCCTTCCATCCCAAAGCCCTCTGAAGCTTTGTAACTCTGGTGATGTAGGCTGTGCCTTGGCTTTGGGGTTTATTTTTGTCTCTTTTGTATCTTCTGCTTCTTTCAGCATGGCTCTGTGTTAGCAAATGCAGGTTGCAGGTGGAGCAGCCCCCAGCAGTCTCACCAGGAGCTGCCTTTTGTCTCTGCAGATCTTGTCCATCATGTTGTACTCCTCAAAGAAAGAGATCAGCTCCCTGGCTGAACGTGAGGACACTGAGCTGGAAGAAAGGGAGCAAGATCAAGATGTGGAGCAACCTATTGTTGGTCCTGCTGATACAGAGCAGGCCAAACTTGATCCTCTTGAGGGTTTGGATGAAGCCACCAAAATATGTTTCTTGGTACTTAACTGGTTTTTTGTTCTTGCTACTTGCTTAAAATATTTGATAGTTTATGAAACTGTTTTTCTTCTGAACATACAGAATTTGGGGCTGTGATTTCAGTGTCTCCTTCCAGAACCTGAAGGGAACCTACAGGAAGGCTGCAGAAGGACTTTGCATGAAGGTGTCCAGAGTTGGGGCCGAGGGGGAATGGTTTGAAGCTGGGTTAGCAGGGTTAGACTGGAACTGAGAAGTAGTTCTTCAGTAGCAGAGTGAGGAGAGTCTGCAGTAGGCTACCCAGGGAGGCTGTGGGTGCCTCCTCCCTGAGGGTGCTCAAGATGAGGTTGGATGAGGCCTTGGGCAGCCAAGTCTAGTTGAGAGGTGTCCCTGCCCTTGGCAAGGGGGTTGGGACTGGAGGATCTCTGAGGTCTGTTCCAGCCTGAGCTATTCTGTGATTATCTAAGAAAATAAATTAGACCCACAGTAAGTACCACTGCAGGATCTCTGCAGAGCTGCCCTGCTCCACCACTGTGTATTTTCTCTAGTCCAGATGTTCACTAATTCTCTACCTAGCCCCCAGGTGAGCCTTCAGCTCCTCTGAGTGATGCCCTCTGGTTTCCTTGTCTTGCTCAGATGACTCATGATGCACTCAATGCACCTCTCCACATCCTGCGAGCCATGTATGAGCTGCAGATGAAGAGGACAGATTCCTTTTTCCTGGAGGTGCAGAAGAGGTAGGTGAAAGACTGAGTCCAGCAGAAAGCCAACACTGGATGTGGGTGGTAACCTGAAGTGGAAGAGGTGCTGGGCAGGAGCTCTGCCAGGGTATGATTGTGGTTTCATGTGTGACAGCAAGGAACTGCACTGAGGTGTATCTGTGGAACCCAGGCACTGCTCTGGAGTGCTGCACCTTCTCATCAGGGGGATGGCTCCCAGCCCAAGATCCACTCTTAAATTGTCCCAGCTGAAAATGAAAAGCTTATGTGGGGCTCCTGGCAACCACAGCATGTCCTGGAGCCAACCCTGCTCACAGGAATGGGCACCTCTGTAACATTGAAACCTCTGACTAGAGCCGGGAAGGGAGTTGCCATCACCTGATAACTGATCTCAGTATCAGCATGGATTGGGCAGAACAGTGCAGCCTGGGGCACAGGGGCTGGAAGGCTGCCCAGAGGGAAGGGGCCTAGGGGTGCTGGTTGTCAGAGGCTGAAGCTGAGCCAGCAGTGTGCTCAGGCAGCCCAGAAGGCTACCAGCAGCCTGGCCAGGATCAACAATGGTATGGCCAGCAGGACCAGGGAAGTGATTGTACCCCTGGGCTGGACACTGGTGAGGCTCAGTTCTGGGCCACTCACTCCAAGAAAGGACAGTGAGAGGCTGGGGCAGCTCCAGAGAAGGACTACAAAGCTGGGGAAGAGTCTGGAGAACAGGGCTGGGGAGGAGCAGCTGAGGGAGCTGGGGGGGTTCAGCCTGGAGAAGAGGAGGCTGAGGGCAGAGCTCATTGCCCTCTGCAGCTCCCTGAGAGGAGGCTGCAGCCAACTGGGGTTGGGCTCTGCTCCCAAGGAACAAGAGATGAGAGGCAATGACCTGAAGCTGCCCCAGGGGAGGTTTAGGTTGGACATGAGGAACAATTTCTTCCTCAAAATGATTGTCAAGGCCTGGCCCAGGGCAGTGGTGGAGTCCTCATGCCTGGAAGGGTTTCAAAGCCCTGGGGATGTGGTGCTGAGGGCCTGGGTCAGCACCAGACTTGATGAAGCTGGGTAATGGCTAGACTCAGTGATCTGAAAGGTCTCTTCCAACTAAAACAAGTCTATGATTCTAAAAATAGGTAGGGTTCAATGAATCCTCCTGAAACAGAAGTTGAGGAGATTTTATTTGCATTTAATTGGACTAATTGAGTACTAATGTAGTTTGTATTACTTTCCAAACACAGTTGTGGTTTGTTGTTTGTTTCTTTTTGCCTCTCTGAAGGTTTGATGGAGATGTGATTACCACAGACGAGAGGATCCGGACACTGGCTCAGAAGTGGCAGCCCAGCAAGCGCCTGAGGCTGGAGGACCAGAGCTCAAAGGCAGTAGACACAGACATGATCATCTTGCCCTGTCTGGTATGTACAGCTCCAGAGTGAGGAGCAGTTGTGGAGTCAATCTGTCAGCCATTGAGTCACTTCAGTTCCCCTCAGGGGCTGAGAGCCTGCACAAGAGCAGCCCCAAAGGGCATCTGAGCAATGCTCAGCAAGAGCTAAAGGAGCTGTGAGGGGCAAGAGCCTGGGGCCAGACTCTGCTCAGTGGTGCCCAGGGACAGGCCAAGGGGCAGCAATGGGCACAGAGTGGCAGGCAGGAGGGTGGATGTGAAGAGGAGGAGAAAGTTGTTTGTTGTGAGGGTGCTGGAGGCCTGGAGCAGGCTGCCCAGAGAGGCTGTGGAGAGCTTGCAACCCCCCTGGGCACTGTGCTGCTGGCATTGGGCTGTGGGTGCCCTGCTGGAGTAGGGCTTTGACTGGCTGGTCCCCAGAGGTCCCTTCCAACCCTGCTGTGCTGGGATGTTGTGTCCAAATGAATAAGCAGGCCCAAGGAGAACAAGTGTATCTTGACATTTCTCCCTTAAGGGAGTGAGAGAACAAGCTGAGAGTGCAGGCTGCCATTTCCTCTCTGTCTACAAGAGATATTCTATCTGATTCCTGTAAGCTTATCCCCTCAGTGCTTTAGCATTTATTGTGCTCTTGCAGTAACTTCAGCAAGAAAAGGAAGCTGAGGCTGTCTCTTGTGGAGCAGACCCTGTACTTGCAGGCCTTAACTTTTACATTCAGCAGCATGGGCCCCAGCTCCATTGTGGCTGCTGGCCCTGGCTGTGTGCTAGCAGCTTCAGAGCTGGCTCAGTTGCACAGCAAAGTGATCAAAGACTTCCTGGGGTAGTCTCACAGAATTGCAAAAGGAAAACAGGCCTTAAACAGTTTATAGAGTGACATACACACCCCTGGAAATCCTCCAGACTTCACTGGGCAAAGCCTTGATCTTGAAGTTGACTCAGCTTTAAGGACCAGAGGATCTCCAGTGTCCTTCCAACCTGACTCACTCCACGTCACAAACAGATGGCATTTGGCTGCTTTGGCTCTGTAGGTCAGCTCAAATCAGTGCCTCTGGCAGAATTCTGAGTGCTGTTTCCAGTGCTGTGTTGAGCCATGGATGTGTCTGTTGGCAGAAGCAGCCCAGAAGGCAGCTGTGGCCTGGGGTGCATCAAAAGATATGTGGGCAGCAGGGCATGGGAGGGGACTTTGCCCCTCTGCTCTGCTTGGCCGACACTCACCTGGAATTCTCTGTCCAGGTATGGTGCCCCCATCACAAGAAGGACCTGCAGCTGGGTCCAGAGGAGGCCATTGCAGGGCTGCAGAACCTCCCCTATGGGAGCAGGCTGGCAGAGTTGGGGCTGTGCAACCTGGAGAAGAGAAGGCTCCAGGGAGACCTCAGAGCAGCCTGCCAGTGCCTGAAGGTGCTCCAGGAGAGCTGGGGAGGGACTTTGGACAAGGGCTGGGAGTGACAGGAGGAGAGACAATGGCTTTGAGCTGGGAGAGGGGAGAGTGAGAGTGGAGAGGAGGAAGAGATTATTTCCAGTGAGGGTGGGGAGAGCCTGGCACAGGTTGCCCAGGGAGGCTGTGGCTGTCTCCTCCCTGGAGGCATTTTAAGACCAGTCTGGATGAGGCCTTGAGCAGCCTGTGCTGGTGGGAGGTGTCCCTGCCCATGGCAGGGGGTTGGAGCTGGATGGGCTTTGTGGTCTGTTCCAACTGAAGCTCTGATGATGTCTGCAGCAGTCCTCTGAGGGTTTCTGTCCCCCCACTCTGTTCTCTGCAGTTGATTTTCCATATGTAGAAGACAAATGAATTGGTCAGCTCAGCTTGCGGCCTGAGGGCCTGGCCAGGTACTCTGGCAGAAGGAGGTGAGTTGAGAGCCCATTTTGCAATTGTTTTTTTGCAGTCAAAGCCTGTGCTGTGTGACAAAGCCACAGAGGAGAGCAACCCAGTGGCCCAGAAGCTGATAACCAACACAGAGAGCGACCTGCAGCTGAGCTACGCCAAGCAGCGCCGCACCAAGAGCTCCATCCTGCTGCACAAGGAGCTCGACTCCAGGAGCAAAAAGGCTGTCAGGGACTACCTGTATCGTGTCAATGAGGCCACTGCTGTGCTCTATGCCAGGCATGTGCTGGCATCCTTGCTGGCTGAGTGGCCAGAAGATGTGGCAATCAGTGAGGACATCCTGGATCTTAGTGGCCCAGCCCACATGACCTACATCCTGGACATGCTTATGCAGCTGGAGGAAAAGCAGCTGTGGGAGAAAGTAAGTGGACCTCACTGCCCCATCTGGACAGGCCCTGGGCCTGCTGCCACGAGGCTCTGCTGAGCAAACTACTTGCACCTTCTCTTTGAGTCTAAATGGAAACCCCAAAATTTCAGCTAGTTCTGACAAGAAGCAGCTGGAGTCTGTCAGTGCCTTGATGGAGTGTTTTGGATAATGGCAAAAATGGCTCTGTGAAGACAGCTCCAACTGGTCACTTAAGTGGCCAAGAAGGGCACCAGCATGCTGGCCTGGATCAGCAATAGTGTGGCCAGCAGGAGTGGGACAGAGATTGTCCCCCTGTTGCCACTGGTGAGGCCACACCTTGAATCCTGGGTTCAGTTTTGGGGCCCTTACTACAAGAAGGACATTTAGGGACTGAAGCAGGTCCAGAGAAGGGCAACAAAGGTGGGGAAGGGTCTGGAGAACAGGGCTGGGGAGGAGCAGCTGAGGGTAGTTAGTGTGCAGAAGAAGAGGCTGAGGGAGACCTCATTGCTCTCTGCAGCTCCCTGAGAGGAGGCTGCAGCCAGCTGGGGCTTGGGCTCTGCTCCCAAAGAACAAGCAATAGGATGAGAGGAAACAGCCTCAAGCTGCCCCAGGGCAGGTTTAGGTTGGACATTAGAAGAAACTTCTTCACTGAAAGGCTTCTCAAAGCCTGGCACAGGCTGCCCAGGAGGCGGTTGAATGCCCACCCCTGGAGGTGTTTGAAAGCTGCAGAGATGTGGTGCTGAGGCCATGAGTTAGCCCCAGCCTTGGTAGGGTCAGATGATACTGAAGGGCTTTTCCCAGCAAAACAATTCCATGATTGGAGGATTAAAACTCCTTCAGGAGAAAGCTGTATGGAGAACTGAATCTTGCTGAGAGCACGGAGCAAGAGGCAGCCTGCTGGGAAGTGCTGTCTGAGAGGGCTCAGGGTGGAGGTTGTAATGTTTGCTCCTCTACTGATGAGCTGACTGCTGCCATGGGGGAGGGGATCTTGGGATGACAATGGGATCTTGTGAGGAAAGTGTCAGCTCAGTGCTTCGCAGGACTTGAAGCAAATCAGGTGCTGAGAATCTTCAAAAAAGGAATCAAAACCAAACCAGAAGGCATCAGTCTGAACCAAGGCTGCTCTCTGGGCTCCAGCATGTGACCTGTGCTCCCTCACCTCACCTTAGCTATGCTCTGTACTCTGCTTGTTTCTGGGGGGGCTGGGAAAGGGTGCAGGGATTGTTGTATCCATGGAATAGCTGCAGTGTGAGAAACCATCTGGTCCTGTGAGCCTCCCACCTGCAACACTGCATCCACTTCTGCTGCCCCAGCACAAGGACATGGAGCTGCTGGAGCAGGTCCAGAGGAGGCCACAGAGGTGATCAGAGGGCTGGAGAACCTCCCTGTGGGGACTGGCTGAGAGACTTGGAGCTGTTCAGCCTGGAGAAGAGAAGGCTCCAGGGAAACCTCAGAGCAGCCTGAAGGGAGCTGGGGAGGGACTTTTGACAAGGGCTGGGAGTGCCAGGAGGAGAGACAATAGCTCTGAGCTGGCAGAGGAGAGATTGGGACTGGAGAGGAGGAAGAAATTCGTGGGAGTGAGGGTGGGGAGAGCCTGGCACAGGTTGCCCAGGGAGGCTGTGGCTGCCCCATGCCTGTGAGTGTTCAAGGCCAGGCTGGATGAGGCCTTGAGCAGCCCGTGCTGGTGGAGGTGTCCCTGCTATGGCAGGGGTTGGAGCTAGATGAGCTTTAAAAGGTCCCTTCCAACCCATTCCATGAATCTGTGAACCAATGAGTCTGCTCCATCCTGGATCTTGTGCGGAGCTTGAGGAGCTGAGAGGTGATGCCAAGGTCTGTTCCTTCTTCCCTGCCTGTGTGAAGCAGAAAGAGACACAGAAGCTGAAGCCAGTGTGAGTCATTGGTCCTCCCAGTGAGAAAGCAAAGGAGTGCCAGGTTAAGGTAACAAGTGGCAGGTCCAAGGCAAACCCAAAGTGTCCCTGGCTTTGCCCCAGGGTGTTTGTGCAGGCTGAGAACATGGCAGGGGTAGCTGGCAGAAGAAAAATGCTGGAGTGTAGCCTTGGGCTGCTCTGCAGGCCTGTGGAGACAGAGGACACAGCCAGGAGCTCTGACACATTCTGCCTCTGGGGTGAAACTGCTTTTCCCCAAGAAGTCCTTTTTTGGCTGCTTTGGATTTGGATCTCTTGCTGTGGTGTGAACTGTATAGGAGCAGTTAGGAAATGGCAGCTGAAGAGAGGCAGTAAGAGGCTCTGAGGGGCTGCAGGAGGCCTGGAGGAGCAGGACTCCAGCTACAGGCTTTGTGCTCCTGTGGAAAGTATGAACAGAGGCAGGCTCAGGTCCTTCTGAACTCATGGTTCACAGAATGGTTGAGGTTGGAAGTGACCTCAAGGACCATGCAGCTCCAACCCCCTGCCATGGGCAGGGACACCTGCCCCAGCCCAGGGTGCTCAGGGCCTCATCCAGCCTGGCCTTGGACCCCTCCAGGCAGGGGACAGCCACAGCCTCCCTGGGCAGCCTGTGCCAGTCTCACCCTCACTGGAAAGAGTTATCAGAACGATAAATGATGATGGTGATGATGCACTGGAAGCCTACACAGTGTGCTCCCATGCTCTTGTCACACAGAGACTGGAAGATCTGCAACAGGGCAAAGGCCTCTGCACTTCCAGAGAACCGCAGAGCCCAGGGGCTGGGAAGGGAGCTCCAGAGGTAGTCCAAGCCCCTGCAGAGTAGGACCACTTAGGGCAGATCACACAGGAGTGTGTCCAGGCAGGTTTTGAACATCTCTGAAGATCCCTGCAGGAATGATTTGTGAGTTGGGCTTGTTGAGAAGGGCCACAAAGGTGGGGAAGGGTCTGGAGAACAGGGCTGGGGAGGAGCAGCTGAGGGAGCTGGGGGCGTTCAGCCTGGAGAAGAGGAGGCTGAGGACAGAGCTCTTTGCTCTCTGCAGCTCCCTGAGAGGAGGCTGCAGCCAGCTGGGGTTGGGCTCTGCTCCCTAGGCTCAGGTGACAGAAGGAGAAGGTCTGGAATTGTGCCAGGGGATGGTTGGGTTGGATTGTGGTCAGGGATTGGCACAGGCTGCCCAGGGAGGTGGTGAAGTCCCCATGCCTGGAGGTGTTCATGTTTAATGGCCATGGTGGTGCTGGGTTGAGGGCTGGAGTTGATCTTGAGGCTCTGCTCCCAGCCAGACAATTCTCTCACTCCTCCTTACCTGCAGCCTGATTGTCTCTTCCCAGCCATAACAGGTGGGTGGTCAGTGGTGTTTTGAGAGCAAATGGTGTTCACAGCATGTTCTGCTTCTCCCCAGATCCTGCAGAAGGTCCTGCATGGGTGCAGTGAGGGCATGCTGGGCACCATGGCCCTGACAGCCTGCCAGTTCATGGAGGAGCCAGGCATGGCTGTGCAGACGCGCGAGTCCAGGCACCCCTACAACAACAACACCAACTACGAGGTCAGTCCTGCCTGTGGCACCCATCAGGGTGGGTGGAGCAGGAGTCTCACCCTGTTCAGTGTCTGCACCCATGGGACTGCTGTGCTTGGAGCATCTGGGAAGTGTCTCTGCAGCATGCTTGTGGAAAAGGTTGATGCTCCCTGCAGTGCTGCAGGCTTGGGGCAGAGTACCTGGAAACTGCTCAGAGGGAAAGGAGCTTGAGGGCTGCTGATCAGCAGCAGCTGATGAGGAGCCAGGCTGTGCCCAGGGGGGCAAGAAAGCCACCAGCATCCTGGCCTGGATTAGCAATGATGTGGCCAGCAGGACCAGGACAGGGATTGTTCCCCTACACTGGGTGCTGGTGAGGCCACAGCTTGAATCCTGGGCACAGTTCTGGGCCCTCACTCCCAGAAGGACGCTGAGGGGCTGGAGCAGGGCCAGAGAAAGGCAACACAGCTGGGGAAGGGTCTGGAGAACAGGGCTGGGGAGGAGCAGCTGAGGGAGCTGGGGGGGTTCAGCCTGGAGAAGAGGAGGCTGAGGGCAGAGCTCATTGCTCTCTGCAGCTCCCTGAGAGGAGGCTGCAGCCAGCTGGGGTTGGGCTCTGCTCCCTTGTAGCAAGTGATAGGGTGAGAAGAAATGGCCTGAAGGTGCCCCAGGGGAGGTTTAGGTTGGAGGTGAGGAGCAATTTCTTCCCCAAAAGGGTTGTCAAGGACTGCCCCAGGGCAGTGGTGGAGTCCCCATCTCCGGAGAAGTTTCAAAGCTGTGCAGATGTGGTGCTGAGAGCCATGGTTGGTGGTGCCCTGGCAGTGCTGGGTTAAGGGTTGGACTGGATGAGCTGAAAGGCTTCTTCCAGAGCCTCTGGATTTGATTCTGTGCCTGAGGCCTTACTCTGTGAGGAGATTTGCTCAGTGAGGCACCTGGGTCTGCTGCTGCTGGGATCCTGCAGGCATGCATAACCCAGGGGTGCGTTCTGCACCTGTCAGCTGCAGGGCAGCTTCTCAAGTGGTTAGTGAGCAAATATTTCTGCCCTTCCCTCCACTGATCTGTTCCAGCTGACCTGCTGCTGTTAGACCCAAGCTAGGAGTGGAATCTTTTTTTTTCTTTTTTTTTTTCTTGCTTTTCTTGAGACCACCTCCTCCTGCCACAACCCACTCCCATTTTGCTTTTCTTGGTAGCATTTCAAAGCATTTTTAAGGTGGTTCTAGAGGTAACTTCTGCCTTTGACCACCCCTGGCATTTTTAACTGTCCGGCAGCTGTAATGCTTCTGATTTTGATGGTTAAAGCTGCATCTGAAGCTTTGTGTTCTGGCTGTGACATCCACACCAGCCACACTTGGTGCTTTGAGAACACCAAAGCATTGCTAGCAACAAATGCACATGCTCACCAGCTGGTACAGACTCCAGGCCAGGCACTGCTTGGGTTCATCAGCAATGAGTGATTAGTTCTGGATGCAGCTGCTGAGGGAAGTTTGCCCATGGGGATGCTTCAGTACAGAACCACAGACCTGTTGAGGTTGGCAGAGACCTGTGAGGTCATCAAGTCCAACCACTTTCCAGAGCTCACAGTCCCACCACTGATCCCTCAGCACCACATCCATGCAGCTTTTAAGCCCCCCAGGGATGGAGACTGCTGCAGCTCCTTGGGCAGCCTGGGCCGGTGCCGGAGAGCCCTTGCCGGGAAGAGATTGTTCCAGCTTCTTGGTGCCACAGTGCTGCAGTGTCCAAAGGTGATGTGTTTATTTCCCAGGACAAAGTTCACATTCCAGGTGCTATCTACCTCTCAGTCAAGTTTGACTCCCAGTGCAACACAGAGGAAGGCTGTGATGAGCTGCTCATGGCCAGCAGCAGTGACTTCCAGCAGGACCGGCACAGCTTCAGCGGCTCCCCGCAGAAGTGGAACGACTTTGAGCTGCCAGGTGAATCTGCAGGGTCCTCAGTGCTGCTCCCTGGGGCTTGAGAGGAGTGCCTGAAAGATGAGTGAGATGTGGATGTTCCTGAGATGCTGGGGCAAGAGACATCTCCACATCTGTTTGCTCTGAGGTGCTGCTGGGCTCTGTGATTCAGAGCCCTGGAGCAGGCTGCCCAGAGAGGTTGTGGAGCCTCTGTGTGGAAAGCTTCCAAACCCCCTGGGCATTGTGCTGCTGGGCAAGCTGCTGTGGGTGCCCTGCTTGAGCAGGGGTTGGACTAGATGATCTCCCCCCCATCATGCTGGGTGGGATTCTGTTTCTTTAAAAGCTGCCTTATCTCTTGCTCTGCCTGACCTTTTTTTCCACACCTCACTCCAAGCAGGCACTTAGCTACTGGGAGCAAAGTTTGATCTTGATTCTGTTCCAAGCCAGTCCCTGCTCTGCACAGTGCTCACTGCCATTGTTTCTGCCTTGCCTTGCTTTCCACAGGAAGCAGATTTTTTCTCTCAAAACAAAAGAACAGGCCAGGCTTATCTCCTGCCTCTGTGTTCCACCAGTGCTCAAACAGAGCCTGTGCCAGCACTGTGCTGCTGCAGAGTGCAGCTGAACAGAAATCAGGCACTCAACTGATAGCTTCAGTCTGCAGGCTTCTGATAACACTCAAACATCCACTCTGCTCTGCTGAGAGCTCCCCTGCAGTGCTGTGTCCAGCTCTCAGGCCCCACAAGAGAGACATGAACCTGATGGAGCAGGTCCAGAGGGGGCCACAAAGATGATCAGAGGACTGGGGAACCTCTGCTATGGGGACAAGCTGAGAGAGTGGGGGTTGTGCAGCCTGGAAGAGAGAAGACTCCAGGGAGACCTTAGAGCTGTATTTCAATATCTGAAGGGGACCCACGAGCAGGCTGGGCAGAGACTGTTCCCGTGGCCTCTGATGGTAAGACAAGAGGCAGTGGTTTGGAACTGGAGCAGAGGAGATTTAAGTTGGACATGAGGAAGAAGTTCTGCACTGTGAGGGTGGTGAGACACTGGCACAGGTTGCTGTGTCCCTGGGCAGCCTGCTCTAGTTGGAGGTGTCCCTGCTGCCGGCAGGGGGGTTGGACAAGATGAGCTTCGAGGGTCCCTTCCAACCCAAAGCAGTCTGTGAACACTGTGGCAAGGCAGAGAGCTGAAGGACCTCAGAGTCTCATCCACCTGCCAAGGTGTTTTCACCTGCTGAGCACCACAGGAAGCTTTGAGTCCTGTCAGGAGCTGTAAATGAATTTAGGAACTTCATTAGCAGAACAGTTTGGCTTGTAAGGTGCAAGTTAGAAATGTGCCCTCTCAAGAAATGTTTTGGATTTTTATGACCTTCTCTCTGTCCTCCTTTTCCTTGCAAATATCTGCAGAGGTTTGTCAAGAAACTCATTGTTTGGAGGCTCATTGTTTGGAACAGTCTTGGCTGTGAAACTTGAATTTCAGCTACAGACACTTCACTTCCAGCCAAGCCTGTTTGGGTTCAGGCTCTTGTCCAGGGAAGGCTGCAGAGCTGGGCAGGGGGAACCTGATGAAGGTCAGCAAGGGCAAGGGCAGGGTCCTGGCCCTGGGGAGGAACAACCTCCTGCAGCAGGACAGGTGAGGGGCGAGCTACTGGGAAGCAGCTGCAAGGAGAAGGAGCTGAGAGTGCTGGGGGACAAGTTCCCATGAGGGGCAAGGAGGCAAATGGGGTCCTGGGGGGTGTGAGGAAGAGCGTGGCCAGCAAGGCAAGGGAGGTTCTCCTGCCCCTCTACACTGCCCTGACCCAGCCTCTGCAGTGCTGGGTCCAGCTCTGGCTCCCCAGCTGCAGAGAGACAGAGAACTGCTGCAGAGAGTCCAGGGCAGGCTGCAGAGCTGCTGAGGGGCCTGGAGCAGCTCTGGGAGGAGCAAAGGCTGAGAGCCCTGGGGCTGAGAGCCTGCACAAGAGCAGCCCCAGAGGGCAGCTGAGCAAAGGGAGCTGTGGGGGGCAAGAGCCTGGGGCCAGACTCTTGGCAGTGGTGCCCAGGGCCAGGCCAAGGGGCAGCAATGGGCACAGAGTGGCAGGCAGGAGGTTGGATGTGAAGAGGAGGAGAAAGTTGTTTGTTGTGAGGGTGCTGGAGGCCTGGAGCAGGCTGCCCAGAGAGGCTGTGGAGTGTCCTTGTGTGGAGAACTTCCAAGCCCCCTGGGCATGTTCCTGTGTGATCTTTAGGTGACCCTGCTTTGGCACAGGGGCTGGACTCAGTCCCCAGATCCCTTCCAACCCCTGCCATTCAGTAACTCTGGCTCTTGTGGGTAGCTGAGACACTGACAATAGATTTCTGGAGTGGAGACCTTTCAGCCTCCTGCTGCTCATCGTTGTGTGCATGTCAGGACTACCAACAAATCCCAGCCTTGCCCTTTCAGCAGTGTTTGTGCCAGGCAGAGGAGGCTAACCTGACTTCCCCTCTGCCCTGCACCAGGGGACACTCTCTACTACAGATTCACCTCTGACATGAGCAACACGGAGTGGGGGTACAAGTTCACAGTGACTGCAGGACACCTGGGCAGGTTCCAGACAGGTAAGCAGCCTCAGGAGGTGTCTAGGAGGGCTCTGGGCACTTACCTTAGCTGTGCTTATCCCTTTGGCTTTCGGCTTTGGGTTTTTTGTTTTCTTTTTTTGACTCAGTTTGCTTTCTCCACTGTTTTGGAAACAGCCTGATTAATTTTCTCAAGTTCCAGCTTGACTGATGTGAGTTTGTGCTGAAATCCCTCCAGAGAGCCTGGGCAATCCCAGCTCCAGTGCTGCCCTTTGCTCTCTAAGCCTCATCCTGAGGCAGTCTCCACACTCAGGGGCTCATCTGCACTCCAGGGAGTGCAGTCCTGCTACTTGTGTCTTTAAAAGAAGCCATGGATCCACTCCAGCTGCCTGGGTTGGGCCTGAGGCCCGGCAGGGGGCTGGAAGGTTCTGTTAGTTTGTTTCAGGGGGGCTGAGGCTTGAGGCTGGTGGCTGCTGGGAGTCAGCAAAGCTCTGCTGCAGCTCTCACAATAGGAGGCTCTGGGGTTCCTTGGCCTTCTTTGGGCAGAGCTTTAACTTCAGCTGATATTCTTTCTAAGTCTTATCTCAAGCTCCCACAGAATCACTCAGGTGGGATCCCTCTGGGATCCCCAAGCCCAAACTCTGACCCTGCTCTACAAGTTCACCTCTAAGCCATATCCCCACACCTAAATGACCTTGAAACCCCTCCAGGGATGGGGACTCAGCCACCTCCCCCGGCAACCTGGGCCAGTGTCTGACCCAGGCTTTTGCTGTGAAAGGATTTTTGCCCCAGAACAGAGTTGTGATGTCATCTGCAGTGGTCTCAGAGTTGTCCTTGGTGCTTTGATTGTTGTTTGTTGTGTGCAGAGCATCATCCATGCTGAGGCATTAGAACAGGCTGCCCAGGAGGTGGCCGAGTCCCTGTGCTTGGAGGTGTTCAAAGGCCAAACAAATGTGGCACTTGAAGACGTGGCCTAAGCAGTCCTGGTGGGGTGGGTAGGGGTGGGTGTCTGGGAGGCCTTTCCTCAGCCATCCTCTGGTGCTATGGACACTAAATGTATGGAGGGGAGAGGACTGAGCCTAGCACCAGAATGGCTTCCTACAAAGTCACAGCTGCTTACATTCCTTCCTTTGCAGGCTTTGAGATTCTGAAGCAGATGCTGTCTGAGGACAAGGTTGTGCCCCACCTTCCCCTGGGCAGGATCTGGGAGTGGCAGGTGGGGGTTGCCTGTCGCCAGACCGGGCACCAGCGCCTCAAGGCCATCCACCTGCTCCTGAAGGTGGTGCAGTGCAGCACCCAGAGGTAAGGGCACCCTGCTCCTCCTGAAAGCAAAAGGGCAGGAGCAGAAAAAGGTGAGGAGACAGCAGACCATGGCATGGTCACACCATTGCCCTGCTGGGAGGGTTGGAAGGCCCAGGCTGGCAGGCTGCGGTATCTGCCTGTCTCAGCTGTGCTCACCTGGGCCAGGTGATCTGCAGGTCTCTGCCAGCCTGGCATGCTGGGATCTGGTTGTGTGAAGGAGGTTTTACACAGAATGCCAACTTGGTGAGGTTTGGAAGGAACCTCTGGAGATCATAGAATCACAGAATGGGCAGGTTGGAAGGGACCTCAAGGATCATCCAGTTCCAACC
>VWYK01092149.1:18282-29968 GCA_013399775.1 Semnornis frantzii | reverse complement strand
CCCCTCCCTTGCCCTGCTGCCCACACTGCTCTTGCTGCAGCCCAGCACACAGTTGCTGTCTGGGCTGCACTCCCACTGCAGCCTCATCTTGAGCTTTTCATCCCCCCACACCCCCAGGGCCTGTTCCTCAGGGCTGCTCTCAACCATTCCCCACCCAGCCTGGAGCTGTGCTTGGCATTGTGCCTACCCAGCTGCAGGACCTTCCACTTGGCCTTGTTGAATGTCCTGAGGTTGGCCTGGGCACAGCTCTGCAGCCTGTCCAGGTCCCTCTGCATGGATCCCTGCCCTCTAGCAAGTGACTGTGCCACACAGCTTGGTGCCAGCTGCACACTTGCTGAGGCTGCACTGATTCCTCTGCCCATGGCACTGACAAAGATGTCAAACAGCACTGGTGCCAGCACTGACCCCTGAGGGACACCACTTGGCACTGGTCTGCAGGTGGACATTGTGCCCTTGGTCACCACTCTCTGGGTGCCACCATCCAGCCAGTTCCTTACCCAGCAGTGCTCCACACATCCAGTCCATGTTTTTCCAGCTTGGTGCCCAGGATGCCATGTGGGACAGAGCCAAATGCCTTGCTCAGGTCCAGGTAGATGCCATCAGTTGCCCTTCCCTTGTCCACTGTCACTGTGACTTCAAGCCTAGGTTCATCTAGACTAGATCATCAAGTCTAGATTCCTGCTGAGTCATGGTCACCCACAGTGGCTGTACAGAATTTGCTGTCTGGTACAATTCACAGTGCTTAGAGAGCAGAATTGTTGTTGGGGGTTTCTTTAAGGTATTTTCTCTCTTGGCTTTTAAAACAGTGGGAGTGGGCTTTGCAACTCAGTGGCAGTTGAAATGCTATAAAGAGAAAAATATCACCCTGGAACAGAATGAAAAACAGATTTCTTCTCTGTGAGGAGCAAAGGCTGAGAGCCCTGGGGCTGAGAGCCTGCACAAGAGCAGCCCCAGAGGGCAGCTGAGCAATGCTCAGCAAGAGCTAAAGGAGCTGTGGGGGGCAAGAGCCTGGGGCCAGACTCTGCTCAGTGGTGCCCAGGGACAGGCCAAGGGGCAGCAATGGGCACAGAGTGGAACCCAGGGGTCACACTGTAGCCTCCTTGCATAGCCTCTTAGACAGACTTGCCAGCTGAGGTGAGGATGGAGTCATGCCATGGTGGGTGCAGCTCTGGTTCCCCTTAAGGTAAAGAACTGTTCAGTTGTAGTTTGTTGTTGCACCACTCAGCCTGCAGGGCACTTCTAGAGGAGCTCAGTGTGGCCATGCTCAGGGATGCCACAGGTGGTGATGGCAAAATCCACAGCAGACACTGAGCTGTTCTGGTGCTGTGCAAGTGGGCCCAGTCGCAGGACTCCACAGCAGAGGTAGACACTGGAGTGCTGAGCTGACACTTGGCTCACTTGTGACAGAACCACAGAGTGGTAGGGTTAGAAGGGACCTCCAGACATGAGTCCAACCCCCTGCCAAAGTAGGGTCACCTCAAGGAGATCACACAGGGACATGCCCAGGGGGGTTGGAAGCTCTCCACACAAGGACACTCCACAGCCTCTCTGGGCAGCCTGCTCCAGGCCTCCAGCACCCTCACAACAAACAACTTTCTCCTCCTCCTCAGGTGGAACCTGCTGGGTTCCAGTTTGTGCCCATTGCCCCTTGTCCTATCCCAAGGCCCTTTCATCCTGACCCCACCCCTCAGGTATTTCCAGACATTGATAAGGTCCCCTCTCAGCTTTCTCTTTTCCAGGCCCCTCTCAGAGCAAGCTAATCATGGATGGGGCCTTGAGCACTCTGGTCCAAGTCCTCATGCTGGGGTTGCAGTTTGCAGAGTGGAGCTGCATTGCAGCCTGGCCAAGGAGGAACCATGGCTGGAGGGTTCCAGTCATGGGGGTTGTGGTGCCCCCTCCCTTGAAGTGTTCAGGACCAGGCTGGATGAGGCCTTGAGTAGCCTGGGCTAGTGGGAGGTGTCCCTGCCATGGCAGTGGGTTGGTACTGGATGGGCTTTAAGGTCCCTTCCAACCCAACCCATTCTGTGCTTGCTTGCTTGTGTAAATTTTAGCTGCACAGATCTGCATCCAAGTCTGGAAAACTTGCTTCTGGCAGTACTTGGGATCATGGATTTATTGTTTCCTTAGGTTCCCTTGGTTTTCTTCTCCAGCAGACGTATGCTGGGTCATGTGGACAGCAAATGTAATTGCTGGAAGCTGAAGTCTCCACTCTCTGGACAATTTTTCTCATGTTAATCTGATGACAGATTCTGAAATTGAGTTTCCCTGCCTCTTGCCTTTCCCCCCTGTCTGAAGGACATTTGCCATCCTGTCTGCCTGAGAAGTGACACTGGGGTTAGCCAGCTGGAGCTCAGAGCAGGAGGGAGGCAGGCTTGGGCTTCTTTGTGCAGCTAGGTGCAGTCTGCTGTTGGCAGTGCTGTGGCTCAGGGCTGTGCCATCCCCAGAGCACACTGATGTCCCCAGGTGTTTTCAAGCCCTCATTTCAGGAGCCTGCTCAGTTTGGGGGAAGTCATTTAGACATCCTCATGGATATGAGGTTTGCTCCTCTTTGCTGATCCAGACTGAGGTTGGTTGTGCTGCACTTGGCAGGATGTAGATGTTAAAGCAGGCTCCTGGATTCACAGAATGGGTTTTGGTGGAAGGGACCTCAAAGCTCAGCCAGCTCCAACCCCTGCCATGAGCAGAGACACCTCCACAGCACAGCTTGCTCAGGGCCTCATCCAGCCTGGCCTTGAACACCTCCAGGGAAGGGCATTCACAACCTCCCTGGGCAACCTGTGCCAGTGTCTCCCCACCCTGAAAATTTCTTCCTCACCTCCATTTCTCAATCTGCCCTTCTCAAGCTTCAGTTCCTTGCCTCTCAACCTGTCACGCCAAGTCTTGCACCTCTGTCACAGCTCTCTGGTCGCCTGCTCCTGGCTAATGTTTGTTCTCCCCCTCCCAGAAGCAGGCTCAGATGCAGGTTGCTCCTGAGTCTCACTGTTTCATTCCAACTGTGGTGTGGTGTTTTTCAGGGACTGTGACCTCACCCTGCTGAAGCCACTTTGGCAGCTTTTCACCCACATGGAGAACAACTTGTGTCAGGACATGGCCAAGCCTGGCATCCTCCTTCCTCTTCACCGTGCACTGGCAGAGCTCTTCTTTGTGACAGAAAACAGAGTTGCTGTAAGCACTTCTTGGGTCTTGCCCTTCTTCTGCCCAGGGCTGGGAGCTCAGCTCATGCTGTTTGCCTTCAACTTAACGCAGTTCTTCAGAGCCTTGGAAACCTTCGGTTCTCCATGATCATTAGCACCTTGATCTTGTGGAGCCTGGAGGGGCTCTTGCCTCTGCAGCAGTAGTCCTGGCTTCTGCTTGTGCAGAGAAGGCATTAGGGCCCTGCAGCCACTCTTTAATCTGGGAGCAATGCTGATTTCAGCATTAATTCAGAGGTATTTGAATGTTGTTTTCCTTGAGTTGGTTTGGAGCATTACACAGGAACAGTCTCTAATGAAGTGGTCCCAGCGCTCACCAACCATGCCCAGGAGAGACTCCTGTGGAGCTCTGGTACCTTTGGGTCCTTCAGAGTGCTGTAATCAGCAGCATTTGAATCTTAATGGTGGGATGACTTCCATGCTAGAAATGTAGGTGCTCACTGAATGCTTTCTGGCTGCAGGAGCTTGGAACTCTGCAGGAGTATTTGCTTGCCTTAAATACTGAAGATCATCTTCATCGCTGCACAGCACAGGTAAGGAGGTTGCACAGCCCCAGAGGTGTGGCTCTGGGTAATTGCTCAGGCATATTCCAGTCACCTCCTCCTCACAGCCCCAGGTAGAACCAAGATCATAGGAGGGCTTCTTTACAGCTTTGAATCCTGGATGTGACTTTGTTTTTCCTTCCCTCTTCTAGGCCCTGAGGAACATTGCTGCTATCAGCCTTGCCATTAACTACCCCAACAAATCAACAGCTCTCTGGAATGTTTAATACTGGCTCAGGCCGGAGTGCATGGGATAGAGTAGTTTGTCCATAGGAACCTCAGAACAAACATCTTAACTCCCTTCAGGAACAGTTCCTTCAGCATCATGAGCACTCTGCAGCCTTCCTTCCTTCCACCTTGATGTAGAATTTGTACCAGTCCAAGCTCACTTCAGTGAGAAAAGCACACCCTGAAGCAGCTCCCGCCCTCCCGCCGCCGTGTACGCTCCTCCCGTAGCATGCTAGAGTCAGTACCACAGGAGTCTCTGGTACTCAGAGGCAGTCAGCTCCAGGAGGTAGCTGGGGCATGAGGATGGAAGGCCCCAGTGCTGCTGTCATCTGCTCCCGAGGAAGCTTTGGGTGATGGAATGTGACAGCCTGGAGAAGGCTGCTGGCCTTGGAGTGGAGCCATTAGCAGCACCTCTGAGGTGTGACAGAGGCCAAGCAGGACCTGCTGAGCCGCTCCCAAATCCTGTCCTGGTGCTTCTGCCTCCAAGGGCTGCTCCCCAGAGAAAGGACCTGAGTCCTTACCAAAGTACAGGTAGTAAAGTCCAGGTGATTGGCAGAGCAGTTAGAGGAGTAGTTTCAGGGCATCCTCATGAAGGTGCTCCTCCTGGCTTCTGACTCCATCAGCTGGAGCATCTCTGCTGACCTTGATTCTGTCTGATGTGCTATCCTAGGGGGTCCACTAGGGCAGAGGCCTCCCTTCAGAGAGCAGGGCTGATGAGAAGAGCTGAGGAGCTTCCATGCTTCTGGAACACATCTTGACAAGAAATGATTCATGAAGCTTTTCTTTTGCTTTGAATTATTTCTACACCAGTGGCTCCTGGAAGCTGTTCCAGGCAGCACTGAGAACCTGGAGTCCCAGCATTCAGGGTGGGAGCTAATTCTGAACCCAGCCTGATCTCAGAGAGCAATAAGAGCATTACTCTGGGTGAGCAGAGAGTGGCTTGCAGCCCTGTGCTGAAGCCAGCTGCTGTTCTTCCTGCTCAGCTGCCCTGGGCTTTCCACTTCCAGTGGGTTCAGAGGAACACAGGAGGCTCTGGGGGTGTGTTTAGTACACACACAGGTTGGAGAGCTGGGCCTGTCCAGTATGGACTCGGAGAACTTTTCTCCTTCCTTTGCTCACCCTGGCATTAAGATGCAGAAATGGCCACCAAGAGCCTGAGTGGTGGTGTGAGTGCAGTAGCTCTGTCAGGAGCTTGCTGAGCTTGCTTGGTCCAAAGTTGAGTGGTGCCTAACTGACAACAGGCACAGGAGCACTGCTCTAGGGGATGCTCTCTGAACTGATGATCCTACCAGCTGGACCTGAAGCTTTAAGGGTTGTCAGATCTCCCTCTGAGAGGGAAAAGTGCAGTCATAGATCCCCCAAGTGCTGGGTAGCCTCTCAACATGCTGGGACTTCTCAGCCAGGTGAGTGCAAAGGGAAAGCTTCTTCAGGGGCTAAATGGGAGCCAGGATGTGATTGTTCTGAAAGGCTTCAACCTGAACACCAAGAAGCACCATGCTGAGGCCATTGCCTTTGGGACTGGAGTGGCCCTGCCAGCAAATGTGAATGCCAGAATTCAAGGGAAAAAAAGTGCTGTTTAACTAAGACTGGAAGGAGGTGGAGAGATACTGCTCTAGAGCCCTCCCTGGGCAGCCTGCAGGTGGAGGTCAGAGCCCTTCTGCCTTCCTGGGCGAGATGGGAAGGGGATTGAGCTCATCTCTGACCCGTGGGTCAGTTTGTTCCCACGTCCAAGTAACCTCTCTGAGTTTGCAGGGATGGCCGAGAGATTCCTGAGGAACCATTTCATACTTCCCAACAGCATGAACAAGAGCTGGGAGCAGGAAGTTGCTGCACCCAAAGGAGAGATTCTCGAGTCTCCCTTCGGCAGCGGGACAGGAGCGTCCTGAGCTTGCTCGTCGGGAGCAGGAGGACTTCAGTGCTTCAGAGTGGGTCCATGGCTGCAAGTGCAGTGGGCTGATTGCTAAGGCATGTGGCATGCTGCTGAGGTCTGCCTGCTTTAGTCCCAGAAGGCTTTTTCCTTTTCACATCAGGGATGAAGACTGTAAATAAACCATTCCCAGAACCTCTGCTGGCTCCATCACTCACACCTGTTCCTCTTTTTGCCTTCTGGAGGAGGATTTGAGCCTGCAAGGGTGACACAGGAGTGTTCCTCACTGGGCCCACCAGCTAACTTACTCTACCAGCAGTAACTGGCCTCAGGAGTCAGCCCTCTTGCCCTGGAGGGACTGTTTAGGAGCAGTGCCCACTCGACAGTGATTTCTACCCACTAGATGGAACTGCAGGACTGTGACCTGAGCTGACACTGAATCTGCTGCTGCCTTACTCAAGCACTCACTATGGATTTATTAAGAGATGAGAAATGCTGATTTATTTTCTTTTCTGTTTTGTTTCTTCTGTTAGTGTAAGAGGAAGAGAATGCCAGTAATGAATAGTCCTGATCAACACACATCAGACACCTTGCAGCAGCTCCAGGTGGATTGGATGAGATTGGATAGTGTAAAACTGCCTGGCAAACAGGAATGCTGAAAAATAAAACAATTAATGTGCCTAATCTAAACCAAGTTGTCCTGCCTGAATCACCTCTGACGTGCTGAGAACAAATCCTTCTCTTCCTGATGATCCACCTGACCTGCTCCCATTCAGCCATGAGGCTTCTCCTTCCTTCCCTTAGCATGTTTGCTGCTCTGCAGTCTCCATCAGTCGGTTAAGATCTGTCAACCCTTCCCATTTATTCCCAACCACTTCCACATGTAAAAAGCAAAGCTACAGCTGTGGGTGAAATATGCAAATTAAGAGAAATCTGTTGTAACAATTCCATAAAGACAGAATCCAACACCACTGCTGCCTGCTGCTTGCTCTCTCCTCACTGACTGGCACATGCTTGGCTTTGCTGTGAGCTCTCCCAGGGCTTTTCTTCAGAGTCTTCATTTTCAAGGCTTCTGAGACATGGATTCAGGGAATGGTTCAGGTTGGAAGGAATCTTAAAGCTCATCCAGCTCCAGCCCCTGCCATGGGGAGGGACACCTCCTACTAGCACAGGTTGCTCAAGGCCTCATCCAGCCTGGTCCTGAACACCTCCCTGGGCAACCTGTGCCAGTCTTTCCCCACCCTCACTCCCAAGAATTTCTTCCTCCTCTCCACTCCCACTCTCCACTCTCCCAGCTCAGAGCCATTGTCCCTTGTCCTGGCACTCCCAGCCCTTGTCCAAAGTCCCTCCCTAGCTCTCCTGGAGCCCCTTCAGGTACTGGAAGGTTGCTCTGAGGTCTCCCCGGTGCCTTCTCCAGGCTGAACAGACCCAAATCTCCCACAGGGAAAGTTCTCCAGCCCTCTGATCTACTTTGTGGTCTCCACTGTCCCAGCAATGGTCAAGCCCTTCCTGGTGTGGTCAGAATGTCCCTGCCACTGTATGGAACTCTGCAGGAGAAACCTGCTGGAGTCACCTCTCAGATTCCAACTCTTTACATTCCAGTGGCTTCATCCTAAAAATGAAGATTTCCTATAGATATTAATTGATTTCAGTGTTGGTGTCCTTGGAACACCATCCCATCCATCCTGGGATCCAGTCTATTTACTTTCAGTCCTGAATTACTTCTAGAGCCAAATGTCTCAAACCTGAGCTTTGTATCTTCATATCTCTTGCTGATGACTGGTGAGGTTTCTTTGTACCTACCTTGTCCAATGGCCTTGGTCTGCAAGCTGGGTTGGGCTAAAACCTAGGCTTAGGCTTCAGGGAAGGGCAACTGAGGAATCATAGAGTGAGTGAGACTGGAAGGGACCTCTGGGCTCACCCAGCCCCAGCCCTGCTCCAGCAGGGCCCCCACAGCACAATGCCAGCAGCACAGTGCCCAGGGGGGTTGCAAGCTCTCCACACAAGGACACTCCACAGCCTCTCTGGGCAGCCTGCTCCAGGCCTCCAGCACCCTCACAGCAAACAACTTTCTCCTCCTCTTCCCATCCAACCTCCTGCCTGCCACTCTGTGCCCACTGCTGCCCCTTGGCCTGTCCCTGGGCACCACTGAGCAGAGTCTGGCCCCAGGCTCTTGCCCCCCACAGCTCCTTTAGCTCTTGCTGAGCATTGCTCAGCTGCCCTCTGGGGCTGCTCTTGTGCAGGCTCTCAACCCCAGGGCTCTCAGCCTTTGCTCCTCCCAGAGCTGCTCCAGGCCCCTCAGCAGCTCTGCAGCCTGCCCTGGACTCTCTGCAGCAGTTCTCTGTCTCTCTGCAGCTGGGGAGCCAGAGCTGGACCCAGCACTGCAGATGAGGCCTCCCTAGGGCAGTGCAGAAGGTGAGGAGAACCTCCCCTCGATCTTCTTACTGCACCCCAGGTGGCTGTTGGCTGCCTCAGCCCTGGCTCCAAGGGCACATTACCCTGAATTCATTTAACCTGCTGTAGCTCACTGTGATGCCAGCACTGGAGGGTGGCAGAGGTCACAGGCATTTGTTTGGGTACCTCAGACCAAGTTCATGAATAGTTTTTCTTCCAAGAGCCCCAGGTCAGTCAGGCTGCAAGGCAGCTTAGAAATGTATGACACTCTGTGAGCCTGCTTTGGGGAGAGGGCTGTGCTGTGCTTAAACCAGAAGTGGCCCCAGTGCCCTCAGCCTGGCTCAGATGGCGCATTTCCAGGTAGACTGGGCAGTTCCCAGCCACTCTGCCCCAAGCCTGCTGTGACCTCTGTGCAGGACCTGCCACTTGGCCTTGCTGAATCTCAGCCCATCAGTGCAGCCTGCCCAGGTCCCTCTGCAGAGCCTCTCTGCCTTGTTTCCACAGCATGAACTCCAGCAGAGCCATGGCAGCCTTTAAAAGCCTACCCTGGACTGCAGGTGAAGCCCCTGGAAGTCTGCTGTATATTCAGGCTGCTTCTCAGCACTTGGCTGGGCAGGAGCAGGTTGGGCAGGGTAACACTGGGAACAAAGGATGCATTGGGAAAAGGGGTTGGAAAAACAGGAACTGTGCTGGGGGGAAGCAGCAATCTGGCCCATCTGAGCTGGGAGCAGTGGAGTCGATTCCAGCTGAAGTGAACAAGGGAGAAATCCACTGTGAATAGGGAAGGAATTAAGTAGGAGGCAAAGGAAGTCAGGTTAAGGCTCATTCTTTCCATGCTGCTCAAGTCTCCTTTAATCAGGGCAGTTCTGCACTGATCTTGCCTAAGAAAGCACAAAGAACAAAAAGCTGGGACCCAGCTCAGCCCCAGGCTGCAGCCTTGTGGTGGGATCACAGCTGGGTGTGCCAGGAGGGACAGACACCAAGCCCCTGAGCCCCTGCTCTTCCCTAGCTGCCAGCAGCAACCTGCACTGCTGCTGGACAGATGGGAGCCTCTGGCAGGTCTGCAGTGGTCCTTAGCTTTCAGAGGTTAGGTCTCTATATTCAAGAGCTGAGAATGCTTGGGGCTAGGGAGTGGAGAAGGTTGCCTGCCTTGGAAGACAAAGGGCCCTGGGGACAGGTTGCTGCTGTGCAGATTCCCATTGGACTCCAGAAAAGAAATTGTCAGCATGAGAAGAGTTGGGCACTGGAATCATCTGCCAAGGGAAGTAGTGGATCCCCCACACTGCACAGGTTGGAGACTGAGCCTGACAGGGTGCTGGGGGCTCAGTTCCGCTCTGCTCAGACCAGGTCATCCCTAAGGTCCCTTCCAGCCTGGCATTCTGTGGTGCTGTGTGATGGCTTCATGGCACTTGGGTCAGGGTGGAGAGGCAGCAGAAGAGCTTTGCCATCAGTGGTGTGAGGCATTCTTGCCATGGTACAGTAGTTCAAGATCTGCTTTCAGCCAGCCAGGGTGGGGTAGAAGTGCAGGGATGACTGCAGATGAGAAGAGGTTCTGGACAGGGTGGTGAGAGACTGGCACAGGCTGCCCAAGGGAGGTTGTGGAGCACAGAATCACAGAATGTAATCTATGATAAAATGTGATCTATGATCACCTTCTGTGCTCCACAACCTCCCNTTTCAGCCAGCCAGGGTGGGGTAGAAGTGCAGGGATGACTGCAGATGAGAAGAGGTTCTGGACAGGGTGGTGAGAGACTGGCACAGGCTGCCCAAGGGAGGTTGTGGAGCACAGAATCACAGAATGTAATCTATGATAACATGTGATCTATGATCACATTCTGTGCTCCACAACCTCCCTGGAGGTGTTCAAGGCCAGGCTGGATGAGGCCTTGAGCAACCTGTGCTGGTGGAAGTGTCCCTGCCCATCCCAGGAACCATTCCAGGTCAGGTTTGGTTCTCTGAGCAAGCTGCTCCAATTGCAGGTGTCCCTGCCCATGGCAGGCAGGTTGGAACTGGATGACCTTTGGGTACCTGACCCTGCAGGGGTGCCAGGTGAGCCCTGGTGTGCACAGAGCCCTCTCCTCTCTTCGGGCACTCTGGGGACTGTTCCTCATCCACACCTGCAGATGGCCAGGGCTGGGTTAGTCGTGGTGAGCTTCACCAAGCAGAGAAGGCTCCAGGGAGACCTTCTGGTGGCCTTGCAGGGCTGAAAGGGAGATGAGAAAGCTGGGGACAGACTTTCTCTCAGGGCCTGTTGTGCCAGGCCAAGGGGGAATGGTTTGGACTGAAAGAGGGAGACTGAGAGTGGAGAGAAGGGAGAAATGTTTGAGCCTGAGGGTGGGCAGAGCCTGGCCCAGGCTGCCCAGAGAGGTGGGAGCTGCCCCATGGCTGGCACCACTGCAGGTCACGTTGGTTGGGGCTGCGAGCAGCCTGCTCCAGTTGGGACTGTCCTTCCTGGCTGCAGAGGTTGAACTGAACTGGATGAGCTTTAAAGGTCCTTTCCAACCCAAACCTCCCAAGCCCTGCTGGCCACACTCCTCCTCACACCCCCCAGGACCCCATTTGCCTCCTCCCCCCCCAGGCACATTGCTGCCCCATGGGAACTTGTTGTCCCCCAGCACTCTCAGCTCCTTCTCCTTGCAGCTGCTTCCCAGCAGCTCCCCCCTCACCTGTCCTGCTGCAGGAGGTTTGTTCCTCCCCAGGGCCAGGACCCTGCCCTTGCCCTTGCTGACCTTCATCAGGTTCCCCCTGCCCAGCTCTGCAGCCTGCCCAGCTCTGGCTGGATGGCAGCACAGCCTGAGGGGTGCCAGCCTCAAGGTTCATCCCTGTGCTTATCTCAGATTGAATTAAGTATGGAATTAAGGTAGGGTTCCATAGCTAAAGAAGTGTGAGCACCTCTTGGTGAGCATCTCCGCTTAGGTTTTAAGCTGTTCTTTGCCTTGAAGCCCCAGCAGAGAACAACCTCGCCAGGAGGTCCACAGACTGTACAACTTCCTCCTGCCTCCATCAGGATCCACTAAGGCAGAAGAGGAACAGAAGAATTTTTGCCTCAGGATGAGCCTTCAGGAGCCTTTCAGTCATAGCAGCTGCTGCAGAACAAGTTGTGTCTGTGGCTCTCACCCATCCTCTCCACACAAACCACCCACGGAAAACTCCTTCACCAGAAACGTCAATGGCTGCACAGCACCCCCACAGCCCTGGGGCTGGTGTCCCTCACAGCACCCCCACAGCCCTGGGGCTGGTGTCCCTCACAGCACCCCCACAGCCCTGGGGCTGATGTCCCTTCACAGCACCCGCACAGCCCTGGGGCTGGTGTCCCTCACAGCACCCCCACAGCCCTGGGGCTGATGTCCCTTCACAGCACCCCCACACCCCTGGGGCTGGTGTCCCTTCACAGCACCCCCACACCCCTGGGGCTGGTGTCCCTCACAGCACCCCCACACCCCTGGGGCTGGTGTCCCTCACAG
>VWYK01092142.1:2588-14324 GCA_013399775.1 Semnornis frantzii | reverse complement strand
GCTACTCCTGTACCTATTCCCACACACCTCCTATGGACATTAGAGTAGCTACTATTAGTGCTGTAAAGGGTTCTTGTTTTGACAGGTGATGTTCTGGGGTAATCTGCGAGTTGTAGGCAAATTCTTCTGGATGGTAAAAGATTTTAGGGACTATGGATACTCGGACACAATATTCTGAGGATTCATTAAATATTTCCAGCAACAAACTAGGTGTAACTCCACTAGCAGAACAAACCCACTTGGCATTTTTGGCTGGTATTAACTACTTTGTATGGGTTTTTATATGAAGTCTCATTAACACACAGTTGTTTTTTGTGCTTTGGGACTTCTACACACATACCACTTCTCACCACCTGTGTCAACATAATGCTTTGGTTTTCTGTGTGCCAATCACACTGGGCTGGATTTGTACTATTTGCCTGTCCGGATGTGTCACTTAGTCCTACGGCCTCATAAAGAGGTGGTTTTATTCCGTAGCATAACCAGCAATGCTCCATAAGATTCGGATTTGTTGTGTTCAATACTTGGTAGCTAGCTTGCATCATTTTTCAGAGGGGATTTCCATCAGGGACTTTGGTGGTGCGTGTAGCTACAGGCGTGGTAATACAATTTTCTGTTGATGTTTCCTGGTTGTTGGTCCCCGTGGTCACATCGACATGGTTGGGAATAGTCGGGACCACTTCTTTATGAAGTACTTTGTTGGGGCCTACTGGCAGTGGGTCATTTGGGACAACTTCCTTTTTTATAAGGATTAAGCCACCCCTGTCTATCCCTAGTTCTGTGTATCTTATTCCCCAAATTCTTCCAAGTAACCAACTGTCCTCTTGGGGGCTGGTGACATTTAAGAAGAGGTATCGGCAATTTCCACGCCCTCGCCATGCTTGCAGTAGGGTGCACCCATATGGACCCCACTGAACTTTTAAGTATCTGTTTATACCACTACCCGGTATCCATGCAGGGGCTATGGTTTCACATCCCCAATAACTACAATAATATTGGTTAGGGAGGTTACAGTACATCTTCCCAGGGTTCGAGCTGGGACACATATAAAATCCTAGGTATTCCCAACATCGGTCTCTCGGGACAAGCTGACACAGAGTGGCGTTAAAACTTGGTGCACCTGATACCGTTTGAGTTGCGATAACTTGGTGATCCTTGAATCGAATGAGGGACCATTTAAATTGCTGGTGTTGATGATGATGACCTGAATTTACCTGTTCTATAGTGATAGCCAAAATCAGGATCACACAAAGGCATTGCGGTCCCCCCTTGCGAAGGCCATTTTGCCGTTGTCTGGATTCTGCCAGTATGGAACTTCCAGGCTTGGATGGGATGCTTGCTGACTCATCTTTTGTCACCGGGGTATATGGGTTACGGGGACGTCCGATGATCCAATCCTGTGAACAACAACTCACAGTTTTCATTAGTTTTATTCTGAAGATCCGCTTTAATAGACTTAAGCGGACACCACTTAACTCTGCCATCTTTTCTGACAGCGGCGTACCCTCTCCCTGTCAGAACTAGTCTCCACCCTTCTTCCCATTCTCCCAGCTCATTTCTAATTATGACCAACAGGCCTTCCTCTAGTGCTCGAGTGGCCCAATGTTTTTGGGTGGGGCTGTTCACCTCCTCTCCCCTGGGGAATTGATTCAGTGCTAGCAGAGCAGTCGCTAGTAGGCGTGCTTGGTCTCCTGGGGGAATGGCATTGACAAAACCTTCTGGTTTCGCTAGTACCTCCAATTTAGATTTCAGAGTTTGATTCGCTCGTTCTGCTATGGCTTGTGCCGTACCCTTTGTACGGCTNGCTTGTCCCGTACCATTATACGGGATGCTGTGTGTTAGGGTGATACCCCATTTCAGAGTGAATGCCTGGACTGATTTAGAGACAAAGTTTGGACTGTTGTCCGTTTTAATCTGATTAGGGACACCAAGCCATGCCATGGCTGTTGGCCAGTGTTGGATGGTTGCTTTGGAGTCAGTTCTGAGGTGTTGAGTGGCTACGGTCACCCCACTATATGTGTCTACAGTTACCGCTAGCCACGCTCAAGGTTTCAGCAACTGGCAGAGTGTAATATCCGTCTGCCACACCTCGGAGGCTTTAAGACCTCTAGGGTTTACCCCGCTGGACCACAGTGGTGCTTTCTGACAGTGGGGACATGTAGCTACTATGTGTTTCACATCAGTGACTGAAATCCCGCATCTTTTTGCTAATGCTTTAGCTCCAATGTGGAGAGACTCATGTAGCTGACGAGCATCTCTTAGTGTCCACAATCCTTTTGCAGCAGCGTCTGCTTTGTCGTGACCGGTTTGGAAGAACCCTTTAATTGGGCTGAGGCTGTTGACCTAGATGACTGATATAGTGCCCTTTCAAGAAAAAAATGCTTCTTCCAGCATTAGGGCTGTTGTGGATGTTGACACGCTGGGCCTTGACATGGCTAAGCAAAGTTTGGCCACAAACATTGAATCAGTTACTATGTTGAGATGTTCTGTTGGGAACAGTCCGCACGCTAATACTACAGCCATCCCTTCTAGCTGCTGGACTGAAAGAGCACAACCGGTCATTTTAATGCAGTGCCGTTCTCCACCTGATTGCCATACTGCTGCCGCGGTTGAGGTTGCTGAGGATGCTTCTGTGAAGACCGTTGGTCCTGTTTGAGGCCGGTCCGTGATCTTCCATGGAAGGTTGATGTTGACAATTGTCAGCATTTGAGTCCAGGGAGGTTTTACGGTGTATTGGACTTCTCCACCAAATCCAACGAGACCTATGGCTAGATGTTCTGACATTGCCACTGATTGCGTTGGGAGCTGTTTGCAGAAGGGTAGGTATATCCTGGCAGGTTCGATGCCCAGGTGTCTTAGGGCAAGTTTTCTGCCTTTCATGATGAGGTTACCAAGGCACTCAACTCCTGGGGAAAATGCACGCGATGGTTTTCCCAGGACTATCCATTGTACTGGTAGGGCTTTTTCAGGAGGGCCCTGAGCTAGTGCTCCTACTCCTCCCCTTCCGTGAGGTGCCCATACAGATCAAGTGGTATATTCGGGTTCCACCTGGTGAGCGTACTTGATGACATCTGTTGCTCCATAAAGTCGAGAGAGTTCATTGCTTCTGTCGTCAGAGTTTTTCATTCCCATGGGTTCTTTCCTTTCAAAAGATCGTGCAGGGGGGCCACGATTTCAGAAGGGATCAGGACAATACTGCGGAGCCATCGCAAGGACCCCACTAACTGTTGCATATCATGGAGTGTCTTAATGTTCCAGCAGATTTTTATTTGGGGGGGGTTATGTAAGAACTTGTGATCCCCATTCCCAAAAAACTTACACATGGTCCTCTTAATTTTCGTGCTTGCAATTTTGAACCCATTTGTTTTCAGAGTCTCTGAAACCATTGACACTGGTTGGTCCACCTGACTTCCTGATGGTGCAGCAATCAAAATATCATCCATATATTGAATGATAGTCACAGTCGGATCACTGCGCCGGACCAGTGGCGACGCTCGATCCACTGTAATCTGGCAGATAGTGGGTGAGTTGATCATTCCTTGGGGCAGCACTTTCCACTGGAAGCCTAGGTTGGGGCATTGGCTGTTTGAAAACATGGCAGAAAACCGCTCCTTGTCCTCCTCATGCAGGGGTATCGAAAAGAAACAGTCCTTGATGTCGAGGACAGCACAAGGTTGTCCTGTTGGTATCATAGAGTTCATAGGCAACAGCGTTTGGACAGGACCCATTGGTTGGATTCTCTTGTTTACTTCATGCAGGTCATGGAGGAGACGAAACCCCTTGCCATTTTGTTTGGGTATTCCGAAGACTGGGGTGTTCCACGGGCTGGTGGAAAGTTCTATGTGACCTCGCTGTAATTCGTGGTCAGTTAGCTCGAGGAGAGCATCCATTCCAGGCATTGAGAGGGGCCACTGCTCAACCCACACCGGGTCGGACGATTTCCACGTCAACCTAATTGGTGGAAGTGGGCATGTGGCAGTGGCCCTTAGGGTAAATTTGTCACCCCGGCTTTTAATAGGGCTAGAGCGTCCCTTCCCAACAGGGGTGAGACCTTTGACATGACATATGGAAAAAAGGTCATGGTTTTTTCCAGTCCCTTTTCAGTGTGAAGTGTAATTGCTACCAATTGAGCACTCTTCCGAGCTTGGGTTAATCCCCCAACTCCGCCCACCATGGGGGCATCTTCTAATTTCCAGCATGGGGGCTAATTTGTCTCAGGAATAACTGTAACATCTGCACTGGTGTCTATCAAAAATGGGACGCTAATGGTGATGCCATGTGGGACATTATAGAGGGAACAGATCCCCCATGCTACTGGGGGGTTGTCACACTTTCCTACCAGGGCCACTTTGGGGTCTCGTCCCCAAAGGGTGGTTCTTGCTGTCCCTGGGATAAAGGCTGATTCTGTTGGACCATCGGTTGGACCATAAAGTTGGTCACTTCTCGAGGGGGCAATGAGTTCGGGAGCACCTCGCCCCACCTGGGGTTGGTATAGTCAGGCTGCCTCATATTCAAAGTGGGAGAGGGCTGTGCGTGGCCCAGGTGCCCTCTCCCCCTCCCGTTTCTCTTAAATAGAGTTCTGCAATCCTCAGCAAGATGTCCTTTCTTTCCACAAGTCCAACACGGTCCCCTAGGTCGATTTTTACGCGAGGGGGGCGCTGTTGGCGGGTTCCCTAACTGAGGACAGTTTGCCACAACGTGGCCTGCCTGGCCACATTTAAAACATGCCATCGCATTAGCTATCGCCGTCTGAACAGCCACCTGAATCAGAGCCAGATGTTCTTCATTCACGACATGCTTAATCATGTCCGCGATACTTGACCCCACAGGCAGTGATCGTAGGATTTCTTTGGTTTTTGAATTACACTGCTG
The DNA here is from genome assembly GCA_013399775.1 of Semnornis frantzii. Taxonomy (NCBI): domain Eukaryota; kingdom Metazoa; phylum Chordata; class Aves; order Piciformes; family Ramphastidae; genus Semnornis; species Semnornis frantzii. The sequence goes on along the minus strand of VWYK01092142.1, from coordinate 9,452 downwards.
ACGTAAGCAGTCTGCGACGACCGGGCCTTTTGCTTCCGCGGGCAGGGTCGAGGAGTCGACCGCTGCCTGGAGGCGATCCACAAACTGCGTAAAGCTCTCACTTTCATTTTGCTTTATTGCAGACCACGGTGATGGTTTGGCGATAACTCTAGAGACTGTGTGAATAGCTTCTCTAGCGGCATGAGTAGTTGTCATAACTTCATGGGCCCGCAGGCCTCGGGCTTGTGCCTGGGGGGTAATCATTGTTGGGTCCGTACCCATTAGTCGCTGCAGGCTGGAGCCGCGTAGCGGCTGATCCGCCCCAGTTACTTGGGCTAGTTGCCTCGCACAGTTATCCTCCCATTCTTGTTTAAAAACAATCATCCCTGCCCCATTGAAAATTAGTCTACAGGTTTGTTTTATATCAAACGGGAGCATGTCATCTCCCCCGAAAACCCCGTCTATGAGGGTGGAGACCGTAGCAGAATTAAGCCCTTTTTCCGCAACTGCTTTAACAATTGCTTGTACATCCTTAGGGTTTACTGGCGAGTGGACCCTTTGTCCCCCATCTGTCACCGGGAACGCTAGCATGGCTATTGGGGCCCAGTCGGTGCACGCAATCTTTATTTTCCTCCAATCCGTGAGAGGAATTTTTCTCCCTCGCGGTCTCTCTTTATTGCGGATGGGGATAGTTTGGCTTTTAACTCTGTCTACCCCCATTTCCTCCTCCTCTGAATTTGAATCGGTTGCGAGCCACTCGTCCCAGCTAGTGTCTGATTCAGAATCAGAACTCGACTGACTGGTCACTTCCAGGCTCCGATACTTTTTTGTTGGGCTCCGGCCCTGCCCACTTACCTTGTGGCTGGCCCATTCCCCCCCTCTTGGCTCGCCCTGCCTTCTACTTGGGGGGGTGTCTGCCCTATAATGGCATTTTTTCAGATGGCCACTTTGATAGGCTCTCCGCCCCTCACTCGCGCTCCCCTCCCCTTTCTGGTTGCCCCCACTGCCTTTCTCCTCGTTCCACTCCCCCTCCCGTTTTTGTGTGCTTGTTGGTTCTAACGCTTCCTACCTGTTCCCGTCTGGGGCATCCTCACCCCGCCCTTCCCCTTGCCGCTCGGTGCCATTCTGGGGCGTATAGGGCAGTGGTCTATCCCAGATGTCCTCAGACTCTGATTTCCCCGTGGCACCCCTGGCCTCCTCGGCTAACTCACCCCAGAAGGATTTTGCTTGATTCTGTCCCTCCGTAAGCGGGTCAGGGTTTGGGGATTTGGGGAGCGTATCGCCCTCCCGCAAGTCTTTAGGCTCAGCAGAATCGCCATCATCTGGGGGGCGCGGAGTATGTGTGGCTGCCCCGACTCCCAATTTTGGAGTGGCCAACAAACAGTTCCTTGCCACCCTCCAGGTCTCCTGCTCTTGTATGGCCTTCTGCAGAGCCTGTACAACTTTCCCCCACAACTTAAGATTTTTCCCAGAACCCGAGGACATCGTCTCCTTGGCTAACACTTTAGTGCATTTATCCCACACTTCTGGGTGGAGAATGTCCACCAGCTGCTCAATGACCCCAATCTGTAAAAGCCTCACAACTGCAAGAGTAAAATCTTTGGGTTTACAATCGATACCCCACTGCTTATGTAAGCCCTTCACAAGGGCTTCCATCCTTGTTGGTCCGGGAGCATCCTCCCTGCTGGGCTGGTCCTGCTGCTCTGGCTGCTGTTCACCCGATTCTAGGTGAATTCCCAGGTTTTGGCACCACCCACCGTGCCAAACCAGGCCACTGCAATGCTGTGGCATCTTACTGGGGATTACCTAGAATAGAATTAGAATAAAATTAGGATAGGATAGGATAGAATAGAATAGAATAGAATAGAATAGAATAGAATAGAATAGAATAGAATAGAATAGAATAGAATAGTAGGGTGGGAAGGGCCCTCAAGGATCATCTAGTTCCAATCCCCTGCCATAGGCAGGGACACCTCCCACTAGTACAGGTCACTCAAGGCCTTGTCCAACCTGGCCTTGAACACCTCCAGAGAGGGAGCAGCCACAACCTCCCTGGGCAACCTGTGCCAGTGTCTCACCACCCTCACTGCAGAGAACTTCCTTACATCCAGTCTAAATCTTCCCTCTGCCAGGTTAAACCCACTGCCCCTTGTCCTGCCATTGCAAGACCTTGTCAATAGTCCCTCCTCAGCCTTCCTGTAGCCCATTTCAGATCCTGGAAGGCCACTATAAAGTCTCCTCTGCCGAGGTCCAAACCGGGTGAGACGGAAAAGTACGAAGCACCAATATGATGCAGGTACAATTCACCTTTATTGTGAGATAACAGCTCTTTTTATAGGGTTACAGCTCTCAAGTATATATCACTATTACATCTGATTAGTTATGCTGCTTGGCTGATTGAGTGCTCATGTTAGTTACGTAGGTATTCTGTTGTCTAAGCCAAACTTTCTCAAAGATGTATCTTTCTTCATGGGAACCTAGAAGGGGAGTTAGTGGATTCCAAGGCAAAGCCAATTAAGCTGAGCGCCTCCCTGTACATGTCCTTGAAGCAGTGATTAAGGTTAGAAACGTAGCAGGCTGATATGCTGGCCCTGTGTTAACATCTGCACAGAAGCAGGGCAAATGTAGAACAAAGAACTAAGAGTAGTCTGTATCAAAACAGCCAACTTTCCCATCACACATACTGTTCAGTTTTCTTCTAAAAACATCCAGGCCCCAACACTCCTCAAAGCCTTCTCTTCTCCAGGCTGAAGAGTCCAAACTTTCTCAGCCTGTCCTCATAGCAGAGCTGCTGCAGCCCTCTGAGCATCTTTGTGGCCTCCTCCCATTCTGTGATTCTTTAAGAAGTTCTTTACAGTGAGGCTGGTGAGACACTGGAAAAGTCCCTTCCAACCATTCTAGGATCCATGCCACTGACCTATCAGCACTTACTCCATCTGCCACAGCAGCCCGGCCCACCCCTGCGCTTCCACTCCTCCTTGCATACCAGAGCTGGGGGCCAGTTGAGGTGCCGAGGTGGCCTGAGCTCTCGCCGTGCTCCTCAGGGGCTCCCCCACCAGGAGCTGGCCGTTTTTATCGAACTTAGACCGACACTGGCTGGCAAAGTGCTGCCCTTTCTGGCAGCGAGGGCAGGTGCCCAGCGTTTTGGCGGCAGGGCCTTTGCTTTTGGGGCACTGCTTCCGGATGTGGCCAAACTGCCCTCAGGAAAAGCACTGCTGGGAGCTCTGAACGATGGCTGCCACAGCTGCAGCGGCTGCTTGAGCCGCGGTGGCTGCAGAGGCCTGGTAAATGTCAACGGTCTGGCAGGCGTTTACCATGTCCTCCACGCTAGGGTTCTCCAAAGGCCTCAGCAACTTCTGGCAGCTGGAGTTGGCATTTTTGACGGCATACACCTTCAAAAGGAGAGCCTCTACCTCCTTGTTGCCCACCTGCTTCTCCAAAGCGTCCTTCAGCCGCGCCACAAACTCCTCATAAGGCTCCTTGGGGCCTTGTCTGATGCTGTCAGAAACTTGCTTTGGTTTGCCATCCTCTGGCACCATTCTCAGCGCTTCAAGCGCCAAGTTCTTAACCTGCTCCAAGGCTCGCAGCGGTATTCGGACCTGCTGGGCAGGAGTGGCAAAATCACCTTGTCCTAGCAACATGTTGATATCTACCGCATGGAGAGGGTCATGCTGCCCCCAAGCCAAGTTTTTAGCAGCTTGGGCTTCGGAGAGGCTCCTCCAATAGAACTTCCACAAGGCAAACTGTGTATCGGTCAGGATGAGGGAGCAGAGCATCGTGAAATCGTGCGGCGTCAGAACTGTGTTGCTGAAGGCCAACCGAAGAAGGTTGCGGGTGTAAGGAGCCTTGAGCCCATGGTCTCTGACTGCATCTAGCAGCTTCTTGAAGAGTGAGTAAGGAAGATCTCTCCCTGGTGGGCCTCCGACAGGTGGGAAGGCTGCTAACATTTCAAGGTCGCCTGCGTCTTCCACCTCTCTCCTCATCATTTCCCATCTGTTGACAGGAGATGAGCCAGGATTGTCTCCAGGGTCTGCACATCCCAGCTGGAATGGATTGGCAGAATCTTCGGATGAAGATCTAAAAAGCTGGAGGGGACAGGGCGGAGCCAGGCTTCAGGTTAGACTTGATTTCTGGAGGACTCTTCCAACCCCTATGTGATTTGGGAGGTAGGGATCAAGGGCAGAGGAGCTGTGGGCAGCTCAGCTGGGCTCAGCACATCAGTATTAGGGGGGCTGGGATGCTTTCCCTTTGCTCCCTCTGTTAAGTGTTCCTGAGACCTGGAATGTGACTGAACCACCTCAGGGGTACTCGAGGGTGCAGCTGGAGCAGAGTCCCCAAGCCTGGCCCTGGCGTGATCCAAAGCCAGAAAAGGAACTTTTTTGGAGAAGCATCACTGCTGAAAGTCTTCCCCTGTGGTTTAAAAGCTTCCTGGAAGAATTCTAAGACCTCCTTTATTCCCACCACCCCAAGAAAAAGTGCCCCTAGCTCCTTAAAAAGGTCCCTGACAGGCCCAAAAAGCTGCTTAGTGGCCCCCTAAAAGGTGACCCCCAGACCTGAAGTGGTCCAAATGTGACTCCTAAGAAAGGTGCCCAGCAGCCCCTCAAAAGGTCCCAATCAGACCCCTGATAAAAGGTGCCCAGCAACCCCTCAGAAGCTCCCACTGAGGCTCCAAAAGGTGCCCCCAGTTCCTAGAAAGGTCCCAGTCAGCCCCGAAGAGGTGGGCCCCCAGCCCCTAAATGGTCCAAATGAGCCCCCCAAAAGTGCCCACTAGCCTCCCAATGTGCCCAAGCCCCCCCCAATAAAAGGTGCCCAGCAGACCCCCAGAAGGTCCCAATCAGCTGCTGAAAAGTGCCACCCAGCTCCCAAATGGTCTAAATGAACTCCCCCAAAAAGTGCCTATCAGCCACCTCCACCCCAAGAACTTTGGAAGGCAGAGGAGGGGTTCTTGAGCCTCACCCTGGACTCAGATGCAGCCTCTTCAGGGGGTACCGTGGAGCGGCTTCGGCCCTTGGCGCAGCTGGCACAGAGGAAGGTCCCATCCTGGCCACGAAGCAGCCCGAGGGGTCTGCGGCAGAACTCCTCCATCTCTGTCAGCTCCTTGATGGCTTCCACCATGTTGGCCAAGTGGAGGTTGGGGCGGAAACTGCCGGGGGGGGGAAGGGCGAGCGGCACTGGGGACACGAACAGTCCCCAGTGGCGGCATCGGTGGGGCAGCGGTCGAGGCAGCGGCGACAAAAGTTGTGGCTGCAGGGCAGCAACATGATGGGTTCGAGGAAGAAATCCAAGCAGACAGAGCAGGTTGCCTCCTCCCGGAGGTTCTTCAGAGGGTCTCTGGCAGTCATGGTTGCGGGTGTAGGGGAGGGGATCGGAGGGCCTCGACCCCACCCTGCACTGTCCCGAGGCTATTTTCTGTTTGAGCTGTCGAGAAACGCCCACAGGAAAGGGGCTGGGTTAGGGAGGTCCTGGAAGTGGTGATAGCTGGGGCGGGAGGCAGCCAGGTCCTAGCAGGGTGAGAAGATGAGTGGATCCAGCTTTCCCCTGGAGATCACACAATGTGGAGTGGATTCAGCATTCCCTGGAGATCAACCAGTGTGGAATGGATCCAGCTTTGCCCTGGAGATCAGACAATGTAGAGTGGATCCAGCATTCCCTGGAGATCAACCAGTGTGGAGTGGATCCACAGACCCTCATCCTTGGATATCCTCCAGACCTTATCCCTGCCCTCCAGGCTGAACAACCTCAGGTCCCTCAGCTGCTCCTCAGATGTCCTCCAGACCCTTGTCCCTGTCCTCCAGGCTGAACCACCTCAGGTCCCTCAGCTGCTCCTCAGATGTCCTCCAGACCCTTGTCCCTGTCCTCCAGGCTGAACCACCTCAGGTCCCTCAGCTGCTCCTCAGATGTCCTCCAGACCCTTGTCCCTGTCCTCCAGGCTGAACCACCTCAGGTCCCTCAGCTGCTCCTCAGATGTCCTCCAGACCCTTGTCCCTGTCCTCCAGGCTGAACCACCTCAGGTCCCTCAGCTGCTCCTCAGATGTCCTCCAGACCCTTGTCCCTGTCCTCCAGGCTGAACCACCTCAGGTCCCTCAGCTGCTCCTCAGATGTCCTCCAGACCCTTGTCCCTGTCCTCCAGGCTGAACCACCTCAGGTCCCTCAGCTGCTCCTCAGATGTCCTCCAGACCCTTGTCCCTGTCCTCCAGGCTGAACCACCTCAGGTCCCTCAGCTGCTCCTCAGATGTCCTCCAGACCCTTGTCCCTGTCCTCCAGGCTGAACCACCTCAGGTCCCTCAGCTGCTCCTCAGATGTCCTCCAGACCTTTCAGCACCTACGTTACCCATTTTTGGATGTGTTCCACCCCTTCAATGCCCTTCTTGAAGTAAGGAATCCAAAACTGACCCCAGGATTTGAGGTGTGACCTCACCAGACCTGCCCAGAAGAAGCTGCAGCCAAATTTGGACATCTTGAGGTCAAAAATGTTTGGGTTTTTTTGTTGTTTTGTTTTTTTTCTCCTTGATGCCTTTGTTGGAGAGATCTGGAACGGGTTAAAAGGTGCAAATGGAGGCTGCAGGAGGTGCCCAAGTGCATGGTGGCCTCCATCTGGAAGGAGAAGATTGGAGATCTCCTCCCTCCCTGGCTGATAAATGCTGGTGGAGGCAGAGACAGGGCTGAGCTTTGGCTGAGCCTGTGCTGGGGAAGAGAAGGTGGCGGAGGAAAAAGCAGCTAGAGAAGGAGCTGGTGGAGGACAACCAAGAGGAGGAGGAGCAGCTGGTGGAGGACAACCAAGAGGAGGAGAAGGAGCAGCTGGTGGAGGACAACCAAAAGGAGGAGGAGGAGCTGGTGGAGGACAACCAAGAGGAGGAGAAGGAGCAGCTGTTGGAGGACAACCAA